>VYZX01032164.1:10476-27369 GCA_013401335.1 Brachypteracias leptosomus
GATTGTGCCCCTGTACTCAGCACTCATGAGACCGCACCTTGAGTACTGTGTCCAGTTTTGGGCACCACAGTATAAGAAGGACATTGAGGTGCTAGAGTGGATGCAGAGAAGGGCAACGAGGCTGGTGAGAGGTCTAGAAAACATGTCTCATGAAGAGTGACTGAGGGAACTGGGGTTGTTTAGTGTAGAGAAGGGGAGACTGAGAGGAGACCTTATTTGCTCTTTACAACTACCTTAAAGGAGGCTGTAGTGAGGCTGGTGTTGGTCTCTTCTCCCAAATTACTAATGATAGGAAGAGAGGAAATGGCCTCAAGCTGTGTCAGGGGAGGTTTAGATTGGATATTAGGAAGAAATTCTTTGCTGAGAGAGTGGTCAGGCACTGGAACAGGCTGCCCAGGGAAGTGGTGGAGTCATCATTCCTGGAGGTGTTTAAAAAATGAGTAGATGTAGCACTTGAGGCTATGGTTTAGTAGTTGGGGAGATGTTGGGATGAAGGTTGGACCTGATGATCCTAGAGATCCTTTCCAATCGTAATGAGTCTATGATTCTATGATCTTTGTATCTCATTGCCTGAGTCCCACAGGTGTAGGCCATCTATGTCTCCATGCTCAATGCAGTACTCCTCTTTTGGGGGACAATGTGATGGCGAAGCACAGGTAACTTGTAATTTGGAGCCATGTTAGATGAGGGTACACATCTGTTGGGGAGCTGGCTCTGGTTTATCACTGCACAGTCTCTGTGACGGAGCACAAACGGTAATCAATGCTTACATAAAGTGGTCACAGCAGTAATGGTGATTAGAGAGTACAGCACAAGGTTTCTTCTTTATCATTTTGACATTTTTTTTTTTCTTGTGGCTAAAGAAAAGGATTAGTGTTGTTTGGTTTGCTTAATTTTACAGACCACCCTAAAAATTATTAAAAATTCACATAAGTGGTTTAGGAGCTTCTCTCTTCTATAGGATATATTGTCAGGACACTCAGAGGTACCCAGGCTTTGAAACCCACTTCATTGGATGGGAAGAGCTGCAGTTAAGCTCTTAAAGGCAAATTTTAAGAAGGCATTTAGATGCCTGTCAAGGTTTAGAGTTGGGCTGGCCACTTGATGAATGACAGATGCTCTCTATTGATCTGTCTCCCTTCCCAAAGGGAAAGAGGAAGTGAATAAGTGAGAGAGACTTCTGGATTAGAAAAGAAAAGTAAAATGGATTTAATGAAAGCAATAATAAAATGAAAAAAATAAAAATATATACAAAATCAATTCAAAAACCAGCCACCCCGGTGACAATTATGTTACCATCACCACTGATCCTGTGGAGTAGGCACCGGGGAAGACCCAGGCTGGACTCAGCAGCAGATAGGAACTGTATTCAGGAGTTGCATTTTGGAAATGGATTCAGGAACACATGGATTGGGATCAAAGGCAGAATGGACAGAGTTCCCCTTGGATGCTGGCCATTGAAGAAGAGAGCTTGACTGTCATGATCCCTCAGCTTTATACTGAATATGACATATATGGAATGGAATACCTAGTTTGTCAGTTTGGGGTCACCTGTCCTGTTTGCTTCTCCTCACAGGTGTGACCTTTTACTTTCTGCACTTCACAACGTGGCACATGACTTAGCAGTGACCTTGGTCTCTATAAGAGCAAGTATAAGCACGAGCCTTTCTACATGTCAGTCCTTGATAGTAACTATAAACATTGAGTCTTATCACTGCTAGAAGCAGACACTGTCTGCAAAAATACTCTGTTAACTTCAGAAAGGGCAGTTACTTGGAAGAGACTGAGCTGAAAAGTAAAATCACTGAACAGAATTAGTTCTGTTCTAACTCAAACAAGGGCAATGCCTAAATATGCAGATAGTTTCCTGTTACCTTTTGCAACAAGGAGTACGAAAAAGTCTTCTGCAGGATTTAATTCTCCTTGATATGTGCATCTGCAAATTTGCTTTAAAAAATCTGCTTTGGAGCTCTTTTGAAAATATTACCCCAAGAGAGTACCAATGTTATCAATGGGCTGTAGCTTGACACTTTTAAATACAATATGGGCTTTAGGCTCCTTCAGTGAAGGTGCCGGGTTTGGCTGTTATCACAGATGTATCAGGCATCTGATTCAGTCTGTCTGTTTTTGTCTTTCTAAGGTGTGTGTGCAGCTGGGGAGGGAACTGGATAACTGGTAACACAGTGAAAATGTGTTTGTTCATATGTACAAATGATTATTCATAGAATATTTTTGCTTCGTTGGCCAGCTCTATCAAGTATCCATCCACCTACAATAAGCAGACTTAGAAATGTCACAAGAAGGGTGCAAATACTTAACACACTGAAGGCTTGATTCAGATCTTGTTTAATAACATTGCCTTTGGAGTCAGCCAGCAAGAATCTTCACAGCGTTGAATCTGATGCCAATGTGGAACACAAGAACTAAAAACCTCCAATATACTTGGTATCAACCCCACAACAAATGTGAAAAAAAATATGTAATACATAGCAGATCTATGATTTAAAAAGTGATTATCATTGATTTTGTGTCATTTCCATAGGATGTCTGAAGGCACATGCATTTGGGTAGATAATTTGTATGAGCGTGTCTTTCCTTTAGGAGCAGTTTTGACCTTCCATTTTCAGTAATTCTGCAGCAAAAATTAGTATTTTCTTCCTACTTCTTCACCTTGTCTCCTACTTCATGATCCTCTTGCTGCTGTGCCTTGTAACTATCAATCTTCATTTACTTTGCTGTACAGAAAAAATTAAACTTCCAGGAGGGCCCTTTTTTTAAAGTGAAACATAATTCCTTAGTACCATTGACACTTGTTGAACTGTCACTTGTTATATTGGGTGAGAAATGATGATAGTATCTGTACTTCATCTTCATATCAACGAGAGCCCGATGATCAATTTATTTACTTGTCAAATACATTCTTTAATGGGTTGCATTTTGTGTGGCTGACTATTCAGATAAAATCAATTTAATTAACCATCATGATTTGATAGAACACAGGCAGTGTCATTCATTTCAAAAGAATAATAATTTCAATCAAAGACAAGTTGCCAACCATTCTAATGAGGTATCTCAACATTAGCAGGATTTCATGCTAATGATCAAAATGAGATATTCCAGGATTTCTAACAAATTATTATTATAAACCAGATATTGCATTAATACCATGGTACACTGTCACTATTTACTCACCAAGCCATCAGTATCTAAAACAAATTAGAATGAGCTCCTCCATACCCAAGTTGGTTGGGAAAAGAGGGAAACAAATAATCCTCCACTCAGCTTGTCATTCAGCAACTTGTTCCACTCAGTTACTGCAAGGAGGCAGGTGATACCTTTAGAGCACATCTCATACTTTGTGGGGTGCAGGTTTCCTATTAACAAATAAGCAGTGGTATATGCAACTTACTAGAGTTTACATTGCTGTACTGTGCTATTGCTCCATATTATTATAGTGGGAAGCTGAATATCAGCAGGATCTATAACAATCCTGGATGATTAAAGTACTTCTTGGCTTTTCACAAGATTTTAAATTCAGAGTGAAGGAGGGGGAGGCATAGTGTGTGAGAGAAACAGAAAGAGAGAGGATTATGCTTTAGCAGCCTTCATGATAAAATAGTAGTAATTAGTTTCAGTAAAATCCCATAATAGTTTTTTCGCACTTTGCAGGAAACCAAGTGACAGACAGATAAAACAAATTACTTTACTCAAAGTAATTAGCAAGCTATTACAAGGTTCTGCCTATGTTTCCCCATGACTACAAAGATCATGCCCTATTTTTCCAAGAACTTTATGTTTCTGAAAATCTCATCCACTTAAAACCTATCGTTGTGTGTACATAGAGCCACTACATCTCTCTAAGCTCAGCCCGCATTGTAGCAGAGGGCTCAAGAGATAATCAGTACTGTGACCACATTGAGGGGAAGGGGAATTTGGAAAGCTTACTGCTTACTCATCTGAAATAAAGCTCTAGTGTTACTACTGTGTGTATGACTCTATGACATGTAGTACCAGGAAAACATTTGACTTTCATTGTCCTGCATTCTTGCACTGCAGTAGCAGATTTAAGTGAAAATGCTCACTGCAGGTTTAAGCATTCAGACTTTCATGGCTGATTCCTGATAGTGACTCCGTTAGAAAGGAAAAGTGATCTTTTGGCAAAAGAGTAAAAGATTTCAAACTACTTAGAAATGGTGATGAAAATCAGTATTCAGAATTATTATTTTTTTTTAATTGAAAATGTTTTTCAAGTTTATGTTTCAAGAAGACACCTGTCCTGGTAAAATAAAGATTGGCTTCCTGTAAGAGTAGTTTAGTCATTAAAAAAAACCAATTAAAAAATACCTGAACATGTATGGTACAGAAAAATACAGGTTTGAAATAATTATATTGAAGAGTGTCCCTTAATGCATGGTCAGCATTGCTTTATCGCTAGGTTTTAATGAAAATTATGCAGAATATGAAGATCATCACAATTACAAATGAGAAGCTTAATTTAGATTTTTGAAGAGAAAGCCTTTTTTATTGCATTGAGACTAGGGGAATTATACTGGTATAAAATGTAGAAACAGTGTAGGAAGTAATATTATATTCTCTAGCAAGACTCTGTCCAAGAGCACCAGCTCTTCTGACATATGCTGCCTGGCCATGTTTTCAATGGAGACTATTTCAGTGAATGACCAATTCCTACAAGACTCTGAACTCCACTCCTAAGCTATAGACCACTAAGCATCAACAGTGAAAAACATTTTGCATTATAATTAGGCTTGATAGGATTCAACATATCTTTTTACTGAAAAATGCTGGTTAATATCAAAGCTTGTTCTTGATAATCAGTTTTAAACTGTTTAAGCCTCCTCTCATCATTCGCTTCTGGACCTTCAAACCAGCTCTGTAATCTTGGGTTGGCCAGCCAGCTGTTTTAGACCAGAAATCAGAGCTTATGCAGATGGGGTGAAACCTAGTGCTGGCATCCCAAAGAAAAAAATTCACTGATATGAACTTTCAACTTTTCATAACTAATTTTATTGATATGATTACTTCTAGGTTGTACCACTATTGAATTGTGTATGTTAAATGAGACCTTGTACAACAATTTGTTTATTCCCTCTGCCAGCCAGAGTGCAGAAGACTTACTAGTCTCTTAAGGCAGTAATGCCTCAATGACCCAATAATTGAGTTATTAAATGTTCAGATTTATTAGCATCAGTTCGAAGAAGAATCGAATTGTTTTATCATGATCTCTTCCCATCACTCACCTTGTCTTTCCACTAGTGATTAATGGTGGTGAGAAAAGAAAATAACATGGAGATATCTTGAAACATGATAAGTTAGCAGAGTCTAATGACATGTTCATGAGCAGTAACAACAACCTATGGCTGGGCCTGTGACTGCAGGTGATGATCCTAGTAAATGCACTTCAGGAAGAAGTAGATTTTCTTTAGAAGTTTTGTTGGAAAACCTTGGAAATCTCTGTATTAGCAAAACCAATTCAGTTATTAACAGTCCAGTTTTGCTGTTATCTCCTTGGTGAATTATTGATCCAAGAACAGAAAATGTGCTTAAAGGAAAGGTGGGTGCTATAATTATCACTCTAATTTTTTAATGTTTTCTTCCAACCAAGCAGAATTTATTATTGATTTTATGGGGAAATGTTATTACAGTAGTGTCAGAACTTATTTGTGTACTTATTAAAGAAAGAAGGGGACAGCAATAATGTAGATTACCATGTTAATACTTCTGTTTCTCATAGAGTTGCTACTTAGTTAACAGAATTACCATGAATCAATATATGTTATTTCGCAGTAATTAATACATTGTTAGCCTTCAGTCGCTATTAAGTCAAACTTTACCATTACTGGTTTTTTATCTGCTCTGTTATAGACAAAGTCTGAATTCATTTTTGGTCTCTGAGAGTGTCATGTTTGGTTTAATAAAACTCTGAGACTTCTTAGTTGCCTCTATCCATGGCAAAGCAGTTCTGCCCCAAAATGGCAGAATTTGGGCTCTAAGTTCTGGTGCTACAGGATGAGGGAATTCATAAGGGGAACAGAAGATAAGAGCAGCAGCAGAATATCCTATGTCAAACTCCAGGCCTCTGACTGGAAGCACCTGTATACTAGTTTATTTGAGAAATAGAATACTCTGTCCTCGACTTCAGTGTAAAATACAGATGTCATTTAAAACTGTTTAAAGAAGAAAGGTTCTTTACAACCTATGCACATCAAAATTGCGCTTTGGGTTTGTATGTGGGTATTGCTGGAATAGGTATGTTAGGCTTGCAGGCTCTCCATACTCTTTTCTTACAAGGTCACAAAATCCTGCATGGTCACAGTTGCTAGCTCCCTCAAAATGTTGGTGTGTTTCCTCACTCAGGACTATGTGAGGTAGTGGGGAGCTGAAGACATTGCTTGCCCACTCAAACCTCCAGCCTGGATCTGAACATGGAGTTACCATCCTCATTAGCAACAGTTCTATATGCAGGTAAAAGGCTAAAATAAGGGCTTTTAAATGTTTCCAAATGTCTTTCAGGAAACTAAAAAAAGGGAAAGAAATCAACTCATTATATTTTACATGACTATTCTCCCATGTGGCAATCAAATTTGGATCCTATTCTACACCTTTCACTGTATCAATGGTTTTGTAATTGGAAGGGTGTACCCAGAAAGAACTTAGGCTTCTGAACAGCCCAGCTGATTGACAAGTTTGTTAGCAGAAATAAAAGAAATGTGAATAGAAATGATTCATCTTTGATGTGGGAAAGCACTTGGACTTAAATTGTGTAACACGGCCAAAAATCCTTTGGACTGAAATATACTGAAATGATAAGGGAGACCTGATAGATGCTTGAGGGGTTGTGATTTTCTGACCGAAATAATTTTGCTAAGGTTTTTGTAAAAAACCTGTGATCCAAATGGTATTTTAAATGTGGAAATAATGTCAATGTAAATTGAGGCAAAGCAAACCTGTCAAAGCAAATTGCACCAGTAGCACTGAGGCTACATATTTTACAGCACAGCTGGTCACATGCAGCTTTACATGGATATGTGAATTTGTTGGCATGAATGATAAATTTTTTTGAAAAATTATTCATTAGGTTTTTCTCAACGATGACACCTTTATTGCCTATTGATCAACTTGCTCTGCCAGATGGATTATGGGATTATAAATGTGATGGCATATTTTAAGTTTGTGCTTGTTTAAAATGCAGAAACAAACAAAGTTAGTTTTGCCTTTTTATCCTTGCCCAAGTGAACATGAATTTTTTTTGATTAATTTTCTTGTACATGTTTAGATATATATCTGATGAAAGCAACAGACATGTATTTAGTTCTGTCAAGTTTCTGACCAACCTGGTGGTCAACCGTACTATCATCACATATATGTCTTTCTGTTCCTGAAGAAAAATTAAAGCATGGCTATCTAAAAACTTCTGTTACTTCTTCAATAAAGAAAAAAAGAACATTTATGGTTTGAGAATAGTAATGGAGACTTACATGCTGAATAAACCTTATACGTACAACAGGAAGCTCCCACAAACACCTCAACATCCAAGCCCCTGAACCTCCATTCCAAATTGTAAAGATCTTCCATTAATAACAGTACTGCTCAGTGCCTGTGGGCCATTTACCTTTTAAAGTTCGACTCTAAAAAGATGACTCTGCAAAAATGGTCTCATGAGGATTTTCTGATAATTTTCAGTAATGAGAAACTTCATCTGTTCAATTCCTAAATACAATAATGTTTTTTTTCCTTCTGTCAGGCAGCCTTACACACATAGCTTGAGAAGAAGAAAGCCAAGATGCATCCTTTCATAGTCACAGTTTACGAACAACAGTGCACTTACCTGGGCCTTAGCAATTCTGTTTGTGGTGTGCAAGATGGATTAAAAACCATATCACTCTCCTGTAACATAATGTACTCTGCAGTGCTACTGAGAAGTAGTAAAAGTAATAAAAGTATATTTCAGCCAGTAAAGCAAACAAATACTACTACTGAATACACACTAGGAGCAGATGGCTATAATAAGCCATATTGCACAGACACTTTTAGAGCAAAATAAAAAAACAATTCCTTTTTTGGTCCTGACTACCTCACTATATCCAAACAGTATTCAGTCACACAAAGGTGGCTGTGGCTTCCCCATAGACACTAAAGCCAAGGGTGCTGGAACCTTTTCCATTAAGGTAGTGTTTTGTAAAGGACAACAAAATATTAAATGAAAGGATACATACCATGAAAAACATCTTCATATCTCAGAAATTTGTTACTGTTAAAAAAAATTAAAAATCCCAAAGCTAAAATATTTTAGGTGAAATAATGAAGTATTTCTGTTGGATGCACTGCCCTTGGATCTTGTGGGATTTAATTTTTCTTCATTGTGTAACTTTTTTTTTCCTAATGCATTTACAGTCCTAGTCAAGCTACATCTCTCCTGCAGATCAGGAACTCTCCTGGGATACATTGTGCATCATGGAAGAGGCATCTGGCTGGAAAGCCAGGCATATAGGGGAGAATGGAAATTGGAGACATTTGAATCAAAGTTGCAGTGAGGCATTGCAACTGTATTTTGAAATTGTATTATTTCATCTTTGACCACATTTTTTTCCAGGATGTATAGGTTACACATTCAGTCTTAGGTTTGTGAGACAAGAAAGTCTATAGATAGATGATATTGAACAATCACTTCCTTTAATTTTTTAGAGGGTAAGAAGGACAGGAAAAGAAAATAACTATCAATGAGCCCCAGCAGATGCATCTTCTGAGGGGTTAAGACCATTGCCCCAAATCTTCCCTGACACTCACCTGACTTGTCTGTCTTTGCATTCTTGGGGTTACTCCTTCATCTTGTTATTTTGAGGAACAGCATGAATATGCGACCATAAGGATCTGGGCTGAGGTAGGAGAAATTAATTTCTTCCGCTGCCTCTTGATGTTTCTACTAGTGACTGAAATTGTTCACATTTGGGGAATTAGGTTTCCTGAGTCCAGACAGCAGTGACAGACCTCTCCTTCACAATATTCCATCCAAGGTGCTGTAAAGGAGCAGGAAAATTAAGTATAAAAGAAAGTTTCAAACTTTTAAATTGGTTTTAAGAGCACTTAATGTTTGTATCTGTTAAATCTTTTTAATTATTTAGTAGTCCTGAGGGCACCTGGAAATTAAAGGATGATTGGAAGAAATAATAACATGATGAGGAAATTGGGGATACAGAGTGTTAAACTATCTTTCAAAGTGTCAGTAATTAAAATTAATTAAGGTTCATGACTAGCACTGGGAGACTGTAGGGTGATGCTATAGGGAAATAATATGAGGAGTTATCTGAATTTTTTTTCCTCACTGGCCATTTGACTGTTGCAAGAGAAACGTTGAAAAGTTTTTCATGAGTTATTTTGCATTTGAATCAGTAAGTTTGTTTGTTTCCCAATAAAAAAATTACTCAATAAAAGCTAGGAATAATTTTTAAGTTTTAAAAAGGACAAAAGAATACCTCCTATTACTTTCTAATGTTTTTAATATATAGAAGGCTTCTCCCCTGCATGTTTACGTTGTATGAAAGGAACAGTATATAGTTCTGTCAGTAGCATCTGATTTTACAAATATCCATCCTTACTTGACTTTTAGAAACAAATATTCCATGTATCATATGGTCATTTTAGCAGGTACTTAATGAAAACTTGATCTCTGATATTTTCCTCCAAAACATGTTTATAGAGAAACTTTCGGAGTCCTCTCATGAGGCCAGAGAATATCTCAGTTAAGTGTGCAAGTATGATTTTATTGTCTTGTTCAAGGAGACATGAATCTTGCATGGCAAATTGACCCTAAATGTCCTTTCATCAAAAACTAATTCTACATTAGTTTATCCACTGACAAGTTATACTTATAGAGGAACTTAATATCCACTTAGTCTTCTGCTCCCTTTGATGCCATACAAATAATCATATGATAAGGAATGTGTTAAAACCATATTTTTATTTGTGTACAAAATGAAAATTATACTTAAAACTGATTTTAAGAAAACAATATTGTTTTTTTAAACCTATGACTTTTATTCTCTTTTTGGTGAAAAGTTACACTGTTTGTGCTTTATAGCTAGATACATAAAGAAATTTATTCATGGGGGCTCAGCTGCCATTTTATTTGTCTGTACCCAGAGCATCAAGGATGCTCTGTTGCTGTCATGGACTGAAATCACCTACTTTTCTTACATTTAGGTTTTCTTGCTCTTAGTTGTGCCTATATGCAACTCTGCATTCAGCAGCTGTCTTTTTCACGTGTAGGACAGAACAAGCAGTCACCTTGCCAGTTGGCTTAATGCATTTGCAGCACATGCCTTGTCAGTTATCAATGAAATATTGGAAAGGCATGAGTATTTTCCATTCTGCTCTCCCCTCCTGCCTTTCCCAAGGCATCATGTGGTAGCCAGGATCAGGAAGCAGCCACAGAGGGCATGGATGTCTTCCCCTATTGCCTATCTCTCAGGCACTGATTCTGCAGCAGTGACAGCTCTTCCTGGTGATAGGATAGTAGATCAGTCCACCTTGATCTTTTTTGTATAGTGTAGTCACCAAGTCAAGCCTTGGGTACAAAAAAGAACATGACTACCTGACACTGTCATGGGAATTTGGATGGATACCTACGTGCTTCATAGAAAATTTTGGAGTGAGTGATTTCTAGTGTTAGAAGGATGCAACTCTCCTCCCTCCTCAGCAAAAGACAGAATGACAGGACTAGAGGGCTACTTGGCCTCTTTCTCTGGAGGAATCAATATTTAATTACAATGTAATAAGTGAAAGAGTTTTTTAGAGAAAGGAATAAGAATTCTTCTGGAAATCCTCTAAAGTAATGGTGAGTAGGATACTTTCTGACATCTGATGTTTGAATCTGTTCAGCTGGAGGCACAAGGTGGATCCAAGTCTCCTATGCAGTGCCTCCTTTTTAGGAGGACCATCTTCTCCTCATCTCCACATCTGTAGGCATCTGAGTCTTATTTCTCAAGTCACCTAAGTTCCTATAGGACCCACAGTCCCATTCCATCACTGTGACTGAAGCTGTGACACTGGAAGGAGACAGGGAAGAGCTGACTGGGACAGAGAGGGAACAAGATGGGCTGTGTCCTGCTAATTCCTGCTGGGGTAGCCCTTGGCATTACAACGCATGCTGTAACCACTGGATAAAATACGAAAGCATTTCCTGGCAAAGAGTTCAGGTGAGTGCCCTCACTGCTGAGCTGACTCTTGCTCTGGTTTGTAATACTCCTTCCATTGTGAAGGATTAAGCAGTTTCCCTGGAGGCAGGTCCTGAGCATTTCCAGGTTCCCTGCTATGAAACCACAAACCAAGTCCTGTCCTAAATGCCCATGCTGTTTATTTGTGGTGTATCACCCACATTCCAGGCTGGAGCAACCAGTTGAGCTCCCTGTGTAGTGAAGCTTTCCTGTGTGCGTGTATGCGTTTGTGTGTGCACGTGTGCGTGCACTCATGTTGTACTGCCCACAAAATCTGGACTCAGGTTTAGTAATTGCTTTAAACATAGAATGATTGAAATTTGGAATACTGGCATATCAACAAACTGGTAATTTTGACAAAACTTTGGTGGAAAAAAAATTAGGCTAACTCTTTTCATACTTTTAGAGAAAGCATTAACTGTCACAGATAATGTAATAGGCAGAGAATTCACCACACATTGCTCAGGTACATTGAATAATAAACAGCAGAAAAAGGTGCCTGAGTGCAAGGTTAATAATCTCTTTCAAAAGTTTCCTCTACATCGTTTCTTATGGCTCTTATGATCGCAGGCAAAAAATTCTGCTTTGACTGTAAAATATATCAGACATCCCAAATCTATTTTTCATGTTTGTTTCTAGTTAGTGGAGCATATTTTCATGGGAACTAAAAGGCATTTGTAAAGTTAAAGATAAAATAGATCCATGTATAAGTATATGCACATACTTGTGTGCAGAGCTGGAACCTAATGTGAGTCTGAATGAGGAAGAATTAAAGAAATACAGTGCTAGAGAGTCTCTGGCAGTGTAAATACTCTGTGACATCTAGCTTACTGAAAAGGAGAGCAAAAATCAGACTGTTTCTCCTTCCATGAGCAGACAAAATGCAGAACTCTTTTATTTTCTCTCCCAGAAAAGTATATTAAATATCCTTGTCTAATTCTACAGTAGTTCTAGCCAAAGTGTAGGAAATAAACAGAAGACATATAAGAAGGCTACGCTGCATGTATAATTTTATATCTTTCTGGGCCCACTATGACCCAAAAACCTTCAGATCATCGCAATTCTATTATTAATAACTTTTGTCCAAAATAAAGACTTTTTATTTTCCATAACAAAGGCAAAATTTTTTACTATTAATTAAATATTATAACTGATTTTGGGGTTACTTCTTCATGGTCTCCTTTTTCCAGTGTATAGGCTTTGAACAACTTTATCCACATTTCAGTTCTTTGAAAAATTGATTTAGAAAGACACACATGCAATTACTTAGAATATGTGCATATGAAAATAGTTCTTGATAATTAAAGCAACATCATTTTGATATAATGGCATTTCCATGCTGTTCATTGGTAAGCTTAAAACAGAATATGCTGCAAAATCTCTGTGGAGCAAGAATGAATATTTTAAAAATTAAATTAATATGAATCCACCAGTACTAATTACACATTCATCTTAAAGAAATCCCACCCTCAGAATCATGGAGTTCTGTATTAACACGTGAATACACTAAGCAACCACCAAAGATCACAATCCTTAATGTCCTGCCTCTGCATCACGCTCTCTTCTGAGGTGTTTAAAACATCACGTATACAAACAAATGATTTAAATAACCAGCAAGCAAGCAGCAGGGGGTCCAGCCTCCCCAGCGCAGCCCAGAACGACCCACCCCTCCCGCCCGGGCCGTGGCCGATGCCGGGGATGGGGGCCGGCGGCAGTCACGGTCCCTGGCGGCCTCCGGAGGGCGATCCTGGACGCTGAAGACAGACACTGCAGCTTCAGGTGGCACTGGATCGCTGCCCAACGCTTAAAGAAAATAGTTTCTTGATTACTTAGCTTAAATAATTAAATATTTACAGTCGAGGTGGTATTTGGAATATGAAACCAGAAAACTCTGTAGACAACGGAGTGCTCTGGCTGTAAATTGTTATTCTAGGTAGCACATGAATGTTGCAAAATTACAGTATCTGTTTATGTAGGAAGAGAGAAATGCATTTATTATTAATATGGTTCCAGGATCCCGTTTACATGAAAAAATATAGGTACATATTGTAAAGCTGTTTACCATTCTTTGTTCTGTCAATTTGCATGCATATGGCCTTAATATATTGCAGATCAATTAATTCTTAAATATATGTACATAAGATGTTTTGTATGTTTTGCTTTATTTTCTTTATATTCAGTGTATGCTTATACCCTGCTCTGTAAACATGGCACTTAGAGAGAAAGGATGGAAGGAGAACAGAGAAGTCTCAGGCAGGAGTATTACTTAGTTGAGCAGAGATTTTAAAATGATGAAAACATTTTTATTGCAGGCTCTTGGGCATACAAGGGCATAGTTTTGTATGCACAACAAGCATAAAATAGAACTTTTTGTTTAATGCACAGACCTAATTTACACAGTAATGAGAACTATGGTCTAGGCCACAGTTTTGTCTTCTGCAAATCCAGTATTTCTGAAGCAATTGCCCCTACAAATATGTGTGCAGGCACAGCTCTGCTCAGCCTGGCCCCTCAGAGGTGTGGTTCCACTGACTCTGGATTTATTTGGGCTGTTTCAGAGGGAAACCTGTTTCACAGATGCCTTTCAAAATATGTACTTCAGGTACCAGAGATGATAAAAAAGAGAGATTCAAGTTGTGGAGGCTCCTGTTTAAGTGTCCTGTCTCACAGTGTTGCTTTTATTGAAAAGGTTTGTTAAAGGCTGTAGAATATGCACTACACACGTACTACACTGTCATCTACCTATTTCCCTACCTACATGTAAGCAAACTGATTTACATTCATTTTTATTTTAGTTCTGTTTCATGTGAAAGCTGCTTTATAACCAGTTCCCTCCCTACCTCAAGTCCCAAGCCTGACTCAGCATGGATAATCTAAGCAGCACATAGCAGTACTGATGAAAGACATCCATTTGCCTAGAAAAGTGAACAGTCTTGTGAGAGATACTGAACCATGCTAGAGAAAGCCTGCCTACACTCTCCTGCATCAGAACAGAAGGAATAAATCATGTTCTCTGAGATCAAACAGACCTTTCCCTGCCTCCCTTTGATGTAATCACAACGCAGCAAGTAGGAAAAAATAAATCCTGTTGAAATTATTATTATTATTATTTTTTTTATGAGATACGACCGAGGTCTCTGGTTCTGGTCATCCATCTCTGGTCCCCGGCGGGTCCCCAGCGCGCCGTTCCCAGGGCCGCCAGCGGGTGTCAGCATCACCGCTCGGGAGCCCCGACGGTGGTGGGAGGCTGGGTCCCCTGCGCCGGGGAGGGGGCTGGGGAGGAGAGGGAGCTGGGAAGAATGATTAATGCCTTCCGAGCAGCTTTCTCCTGGTGTCACAGAGGCATTGTGTAGGTGGAAAGATAAATATTTGTGTTTTGGGGGTCAGCTACACCTGTGGTGGATAAAGGGCTCAATAAATCCTCTTGTCTGTCCAATAAAGAAAATAATGTTTCATGGTTGTGTGACATCACAAATATTTGCCGGGTCCACCTGGAGGTCATCAGTATACAGTTGTCCTCTTCAGCCCCTCATTTTCAGCTAGGATTTAACTAGTGCCTTTGCTCTGTCTTATCAATGCTGATTTTTCCAGTGTGCATGTGACAAATAGCAACTGGAAGCTGGAAACCTGCTTCTTGTTCACCTTAACAGCTTCCCTTTCTCCTGAATTACACCACTAATGTGTTATGGGATTAATAAATATAAACGGAAAAGGAGGAGGCAACATGTTTAAACAAGCAGTGTCTGTCTTGTAAAGGCTGGGAAGAATGCCTCTTCTTGTAGGACGCAGATTTGGGCAAAATATTAAGTTGCTTTTTCTGCACATTAGATTATGCCAACACGCATTTTATAAATATAGGTCACCTGCTGCTATTTGATGTTTACTTGGAAATGTGATGAATCTCCTTATGTATGATCTCAATTCAGAAGACACTATGAGTCTAAAGGGCAAGATGTCTGCAGTAAATATTTTTTATTCCAGGAATTGTTTATTCTGAGTAACGGGAATATTTCTGAGTTATTATCCTGACATGATGCTCTGTGTCATCCGGTCCTTGTTCTGTCATCTCTCCCTACTTGACCCTGTTGAGTTGTCCAGTAATGATACACCTTTACCAGTAATAATGAATATAATTCTGTATTACCTATATATAACTATATTCCATAGGAATCCTCTGTAGCTTTTGTCATCTGTAGAGTAATAATGTACTGCATAATAAATGTATATTTTTGTCCATTTCTAACTCATTGCTTCTTACTTTTCTGCTACAGGGAGTAGTAAATAGAAGCAATGTATTTGCTTTATAGCACAGCCATCCCTCTCCAAACCAGTCACTCAGGTGACTATAGTGACTTCATGTGCCTCTGTGACTTTAAACATTTTTATTGCAAGATCTGGATTTCTTCTGTTTCTGAGTTTAAAAAAGAAAGAAAGAAAGAAAGAAAGGAAGGAAGGAAGGAAGGAAGGAAGGAGACATCTTCATGACACACATTAATTAATATTAATTCTATTTGAAAATAGAATTCTTTTAATCTAACTTTCACCTCTCTGTATGGGTTTCCTATAGTGGCCAGCTCCCCCCAAAAAGTCATTATCCTGGATGTTTCTTAAAGTTCCAGTCAGAGGATTAATTTGATTTTGTGAGAAGCCTAGCTTTTACCAAAACGAAATCAACAGCACTAGTAACAATAATTTAAAAGAAGGAAGAAAAGAGAATTTGTTGTCTCTGTGACTGAGCACAAAACCTCAGACAATAAATGAAGAAATAGAATGAAAGGAATTAAAAAATCCTTCTATTGATTTTCCTGCTGCATGATTATAAACAAAAAGAATATCTTATTTTATCTATTTTTGATCTTGATGCATGCTTTTGAATGTTCCAGATTGCCAAAGTTGCATCCTGACTTCCTTGAAAGTTTATCTAATTATCACTTCTAAAAGCTGAGGATGCATCTTAAAGGCAATACATAGCTTCAGACAGCTAAGAAAATGTTGATACTGGTTCCAGTGCTGTGTGGAGGTGTCTCTGGGATATCTCAATGCTGGGCAAGAAGAATAAAGGGCTGAAAACTTTGAAACTGTCATTGAACTGTGACTCTCAACAGCACATCTGAGTGATGTTTCAAGTGCATCTTCATTTATTTTCTTAAGGAAAGTGTAATTTATAAGTCTAACATGTACAGGCTGGTTCTGCATGCTGGTTTACACAGCATAATGTATATCAAAATCAATGGGCATTAAAACAGACAGCTTGTAAAAAGTTAGCATAAACTTGATGACTTAAGTGGTTTTAAAATGGGATAAATAAATTAATTCTTTAGAGGAATTAAGTTCAGCTCCTTATTCGGTAAACATCTGCTCAGATCACATTAAGAAAGGCCGAGAAGTTCCTGAATGCCTGGATTCCTATAGCTTTATTTTGAAAAAAAAAAAAAAAAATTACTAGCTGTCGATACTCAATGTATTCTAGAGCTCTGGCATCTAGTATGTACAATACAACTGGGGAGGACTCTCTTCCTAGGCAGTATGCAGATATTCATGGGTCCTGATGGGATGCACCCGCGAGTGCTAAGGGAGAGGGCAGAAGTCATTGCTAGGCCACTCTCCATCATCTTTGGTAAATCATGGAGAACAGGAGAGGTGTCTGGGGATTGGAGGAAAA
>VYZX01032164.1:39359-73695 GCA_013401335.1 Brachypteracias leptosomus
ATCTGGAAAGTGCTTAGAGGTCCATTTGGAGAAAGGCACCTGTTAAGCAAAGAGTAGAGCATTTATCTTGCTGGAAAAGAGTTTGGAAAGGTTACATAAAAGCTACAATCTCCCCCCCACCCCTGTTCTCATTTATTTTAAATATATTTGATCCTATTGTGCATGAGGCCTCAAATTCATAAACAAGAATGCTCTTACTTAGAGTCTTACTTTTCCTGACTGTAAACTTTGAGACTTAGGTGGATTGACTTGACAGAGAGCTTTATTCAGAATAGCTCAGTATGAAATTCTGTTCTCAAAATAATGATTTGATTTCACTGAGGGGAAAGGAAGATCTTTTAAAATGTGCGTTCAGGCCCACAGGTAGCAATAGGTCAAAGTACACTCAGGGAAGTTTCTAAACAACTCCTCCATGGTTTAAGTGAAGCCATTATTTTGCGAATTAGAGGTACTATTACAATCCCTTGTCTTATGGTAAGGAGCCTTCAGACTTGCTCCCTAGTGACAAAATTAACTTCAGAAAAACCTGTGAATCCTGAAAGAATACAAGAGCAGAGGCAGTGCCAAAGAGAAAGAAAAGTAAGAAGGAGCATTGTACTTTGATTAAACTTTTCTTCCCCTGCAGCGCAGAGGGCATCTTGTGAAAAGAACATCTCTGTAGGTGGGATTTTTTTTGTACCCCAAGCTCTCACAGGCTGTGTTTAAAAATATCAGCTTTTACTTTAGGCAAAAGGAGAAGCATTTGTGTTACTAAAGAAGATGAGTAAAGATTGAGGCTAGCAGAACAGATTTGAGCTCACAGTAATGCAGCATCTGGGTTAAGTATAATAGTTAATCTGCTGGCTGTGTTAGTGGAGCTGCCCTCTGTAGTGAAATGCTTGAGCACTCGCTTTAAATCTTAGAGATCCCAGGGTGGTTT
The DNA here is from genome assembly GCA_013401335.1 of Brachypteracias leptosomus. NCBI lineage: Eukaryota > Metazoa > Chordata > Aves > Coraciiformes > Brachypteraciidae > Brachypteracias > Brachypteracias leptosomus. The sequence goes on from VYZX01032164.1 coordinate 40,279, forward strand.
GAGCAGCAACATCTTCCATAATTAATTGTATGTGTAATGCAGTCCATTTGGGAGGTCTGTGATTACTTGCATGTTACCCAAAGACATTATAATATCAATAGCACTAATTTTAATTAAAACTTCAAAATGTCTGCCTGTTGAAATATTCATTATTATCACTTGATTATGTTGTTTTGTAATCTTCTGCACTCTCTCTTCATTACTGATTATCAAGACTATGCAAAAGTATGACACTCCAAGGTGCATACCTCCTCTATAAGGACAACAACCTTCAGAGATGTGTTTTAATTTTGATTTTGTTAAGAAACAAAATAATCTCCCCCTCCTCAAAGTACTAAGAGTCCCTGTAATACATGGAACAGGCCCACCATCTGTCATGCCCTCAATCCAACAGTACAACTGAGCTCTAAAATACTGATGGAAATTGAAGGCTTATACAGTGATTTACCCATTTATCTTTTATCTCTAGGTTTTTTCATGCAGATCTATCTGATAGAGATGAGATTGAAATGCTCATATAGCCCAATCAGACTCAGTCCATGTCACAATTTGCAGTCATAGTCCAAGAAAGATGTGGGAGTGTTAAAACAAAGGAATTGTATCTTAGGAAACACTGTATGTATGAGTTTCAATCCGCACTGTTTCTAAGAATCCCATCATAAGGTAAAATAACCAAGTATCTATATTATTGACATTGTTAACAAAGGTAGAACAACAGAAAATGGTTTAATCAGGGATTTCTCAAATCACAGTATTCCTTTGTAAAAACATAAAAATGAAATATATTCATGATGCACCATGTACACATGAAAATAAGTCACCCAACCCTGTTAATGCTAACGAATGACAAAAAAGACTGTCTCCAACTTTGTGGATAAAAGGGCTGAAAATCTTTTAGTGGATCTCTCATTGCTCCATCAGTTAATTAATTGTCATTGGCTTGAATCTGTATTTTTCCAAGAAGCAAGGTGATTCAGCCTAGGCTGTGGTGACAGAATAATTGATAAATCAATTTCGTATAGTTTTTCTTTAAAATGTTCTAAACAACAAACTCTCAGATTGTTTCTGAGACTCTATAAACATGTATTTTTGTCATCTGAAATTACACCTTCTAAGTCTCAAACAAAGTATTATTGACTTCAACATGGTATTTGTGCACCTTTTTCTTTTTTTTTTTTTTCTGTCAATGGCCTAAAGTCCAATTTTCCAAAACCTTTGCAACCCCTTTCCTTGGATTTCTTTTTGCCTCAATAAATCCTTCTCTCAAGCTGCATCTATTAGAACAGACAAAGAAGTTTCAGTGAGTTCTGTACAAGCATCAGAAATTATTTTAGAACACTAAACACTCATTCAACTGGAGTCATAAGAAATTTCTAAAGAAGCGTGTAGCCTATGACTCGGTAGAATATAGCACTCCATGGGCATTATATAACATATCCTAGGTACCTAGAAAGCCACATGAAAATAAAACTTCAACATTAATGGAGAGAGAAAAAGGTTATGAATAACTACTGCCAATAAATAGTAGCTCCTCTGGAAGGAAGAATAACCTCAAGAATAGAAATAAAATGTGCTGATGCTCCCAGACCACAGAAGGCAAGAATCAGTTTACCAGCACTGTAGCAAATTCTGTAGCAACTGATGTTTTTATATAGTGTGTAAAAATAACTACCACCATTTCTTCGTCTCATCAGTAATTTTATTGCTTTAATTGTAATCAGCTTGATAGTAGTTATTTCCTTAGTGACCTATGCGACAAAATATTAGGGAGATGTTTTTGCAGACTATTAAAGAGATAATTTAAAAAGAATTGTCCACTCTAATAGCTATGGTATATAATATTCATAGACTCAGCAACTATCAGGTCTGAAGAGATGATCTGTGATCATCTGCACACATAAGGCTGCCCCAGGACTTTACTGAGTGGAGGAACCTCCCTTGCACCTGGTGTGGATGTGCTTATCCTAGTGGTATCCCTGGCTTATTGCTCTCATTTATGGACAATTTGGGGTGGGCTGTAAACTATATGGACTATTCCAGAAAGACAGGAACTTGTTCCAGTGCTCAGGGAGAGGCATGGTGATGTAAATAGCAGCTCACTGGGAGTCCAGGATGGTGGGGACACAGGCAGCGCACACTCATGGTAGGTCCCTGCTTGAAATGGGGAAAGCAGGTTCTCAAGCCCAAAGACAATACCATGTAAGAACACATCCCACTTAGATTTAAAATTTTTCGACGTCCACATGTTCATTGCAACAGTAGATTAAAAACACTGACTGGTTATCTGTATATTTCTGAGTACAGTTCAGAAATTTTGTCGTAACATATTGATAGTTTTATTTTCCAGCTATTGCATCTTGTTGTATCATTGCCAGCTAGACGGAAGAACCAGCTATTGTCAAATTTCTCTCAGGCTCTTGTATCTTTCAGATTGACAAGTAATTTCCATTTTGTTGAGCTAAAGAGATGAATTCCAGGTTGTGTGATTTAGCTACTTAAACAAAGGCACTATTTCAGATGCTCTAATATATAATATTGTGCCTGGCCTCCAGCTGCTCACTTAGAAAAGCACTGGTCTCTTGTAAGTACTGGGTCATACCTGTCATCTCCTCCCAGTTGTCTTGCTGTGTAACCTGGCCAGTAATTTCTTTGTTTAGAACAGATATAACTGTATGGCTGGGATACTCCTTTCCATCCCCTCTAGGACAGTCAGGCCTCTTCCAGATCCAGCAAGTCAAAATAAGGTAGTCACAATAATTTCTCAGTTTTGAACACAAGTTGAGGACTGAGAGGACTTATAATTTATATAATAATGATGGTTACTAAAAATGAAAGAACCTCATAAAAAGGAGATTAAAAACTACAGTTAAAAGGATAAAATACTTGCATCTGGTACGGTGACTGCTAAAAGACAGTCAGAGATGCCAACTGTATCCTGTCTATCACAAAGTCTTTGAAAAGGCCAAACAAGAACAAACATGGTTGAACAGTAGTGTAATGGTGGCTAGGAAAGAACACAACTTAGCCCAAATTAAAAACAGAAATGGAATAAAGAAGATTTTAAATAAGCTGCCAAGTGTAAAAACAAACCAAACCAAACCCATTCTTTTTTTTTTGTTGTTGTTGTTGTTGGTTTTTTTTGTTTTCCTGCAAATTGATCAAAATGAAGAAGCTAACCAGAGAGCTTGTAGGACAGACAGATTCTCAGGGTGAAAAGGTAATGCTCAGAGGCAGTCAGTCTATAAGAAAAGCCAATGAGATATTTGCCTTAATGTTTTCTTGAAGAGGACATGGGGAAATCTTTACAAAGAAAGAGCACAAAGAACTGTCTCAAAATGAAGTGCCAAGTTAAATTTCTCAAACTGAAGGTTCTAGACAAATAGGTAAAATGAATATTAACAAATAAAAGAACCAGGTGGTATTTTTTCAAGAGTTTGAATAGGACTTTAAAAAGAAATTGTAAATCAATCACAGTAGCAGACAGTGGTAGTGTAGTTGCCTAAATTATTTCCAACATTAGGCAATATAAAGTGGCAGGTGACAAAGGAGATGAAGAGGATTACAGTCTAAACTTTGATTTCCTACTGGTGTGCTGCTAGCTGTCTTCTTCCTCAGGCCAACACCAAACTTGGCAACATCCCCTCAGCATACTTTCATCTTTTCACCTTTTATTCTTTATCTGTTTGCTCTTCTCCATCATCTTTTATTCTTTATCTGTTTGCTCTTCTCCATCTTGAATCAGCCAAAGGGAACACACCACTGAGAGAGAGAGAGAGAGAGCTCAGCAAGCTGCCCTGAACAAGAACTCTCTTCAAACTGATCAGCTCTTCATTCCTCCTCTCAAATGGGTTGGTTCCTGGTTGATATAGCTCTAGCCTCACCCACCACCCCAACCACAATCACCTTGGAAAGGCAGGGCTTCGCACAGGTGGGCCAGGTTCTGCCTCTGGGGCCTTGGGGAACCGCTTGAGGAACAAAACATATTGCTGGGTTGTGACTTATCCATAGGTTAACTCCAACTTAGGGCCCACAGCCCAGGCTCCAGCACTTCAACTGGATGTATAAAAATATATTAAACAACAGACTTAAGTAAGTAGGATTCAAGAATGCAGCCTTTCTTGTATAGATGTAAGAATGTAACACATGTCAAACAATTGGCAGGGTTTTCATGTAAGGAAGTCATGCCTCTCAAATAACACAGAGTTCTTCAAAGGGGTCAGTGTTGTATGAATACAATTATCAAGTTGGTTTACTTGGATTTCCAAACAGTTCTTGACATGATCCCTCATCAAAAAGGCTTAAGAAAACTAAGCTGTCTTGAGATAAAAGATAAATTGCTCTTGTGGCTTAATAAAGGCAAATATGACAGGAAATGCAAGGATGGGAAAACATGATTATGTGAAAGGAAGCAAAAGGTACAGATAAGGAGAGGCATTAAAATGGATTCTGATGTTCAGGAAGTTTAGCTACGCAATATATTCATAAGTAACCTAGAAAAGAAAGTAGATATAGAGTGACAAAATTTGCTGCTGACGTGATATTACTGACTGCAAAGAGTTATAGGAGGTTTTCATGATACTGAATGACTGGACAGTAAAATGGCAGATGAAATTCAAGGTCAATATGTGCAAAGAGATACATATGGAGAAACACATCCTTAATTGTACATACAGAATGATGGATCCTAAATTAGCTATTGCCTCTCAGGAGAGATATCTTGAAATTATTGTAGCTGGTGCTATTAAAACACCAGTTAAATGCTCAACAGTGGCCAAAGGAGTAAAAAGTATCATAAGAATGGTTAGGAAATGAAACAGAATATTATTATTCCACTTTGTAAACCTGTTGCATTTCACATCTTGAGCAGTGCGTATGGTTCTTGTTTTTGAAAAAGGGAAAGTGAAACAAAAAAAAGGTCAAGGGAATGTAATCACAGAGGTAGAATGGCTTCTTTCCAGGAAAAAATTAAGCAGGTTGGAAAAGAGATGAGTCAGGATGATATGGGATATATAAACAAAAATATATAAAATAATAAATGTAATGGAGAAGGTGTATGAAGAAAGTTGATTCCTTTGTCTTCATAGCACATTATGTAAAGGACACAAAGTAAAAACAGCAGCTAGAGACAGAAAGTAAACAATAGGAAGTATGTTTTTACACTGTGTGTAATTAAATAGCAGTACTCCTTGAGAGAGGAAGTTGCGATGATCAGATATAGAGATGGGTTCAAAACCTGCTGAGACTGCGAACTATTAAACACAACGATGCATCTCACGAATTCCATCAACTGCATGTTGTTGGATTGAGGCAGAGATACCACACAGTCCTTGCCTGCTTTTTTATACTTCCTTAACCATCTTCCAGTTGCAGCTGTCCTTAATGGGTTACTGAGAAAGGTGTACCTTCCTTCTCTACCTGCTACAGATGTTCCATCTTACTATTCATCTTCTGATAGTATCAAGAAAATCCTTTCTTACTTAGGCACTATGCATGCAGAGAGTGAGTGTCTGTCCTTGCCATGAAGTGCTTACTTGAAGACCTTGTAAAAACAAAGGTTTACGGTTTTACAGATAAAGAAGTTTGCCTCATCTAGGTTATATACCTTGTCCAAGGTCACACAGAGAGCCTGTTGCAATGCATGGTTGGTAAAATCACCCTTGCACTCCAAATAAAGATATGAAATAGGTCACAGATTTTAGTCATAGGCATTTCTAATCATCTGGGCCTTGCTTGTGTTCAGTATTCGAAGTCATTTAGGACCATGGTCTTATTAATTATACAGCAACTTTCTGTATCCAGTGATTAAATTATAGAATATTACCTCATTAAAGACAACAAAACTGATCAAAATAAAGGATTATTTAATACATATAATTGAATCCTTAAGCTTCTAATCAAATTAAACATTGATTATTAATTAAGTGAAATGGAAAGCACTGTCACCTTAACAGGGGAAAAAAGCAGAGAAATGAACTAAGGCTTTTCATAGGCTGTCTGAAGGTGGGGCTATTGGAAAACTCACAAGTCTCCACTAGTGGGAAGAGTCCTGGTACTGTTGGGACAGCCAGATCACATTTTCCATCCTTTGATTACTGAAATCTCTCTCTTGAAACCTAAGTCACTGTCAGCAGCACAAATACAGAATATGTTATGAAAATACCTATTAATATCTCAAACCTCATGACTTGTGTGTATTAGGGTAGAAAATAAAAGGTAATAATAGCATGTATGAGATATATTATTTTGTATGCAGTCAGCAGACTTGCATGATGTTGCATGCAGAATGTAGTAAATTAAGTAGGTAAAGGAAGACCAACACAGCCTTTAAAAAGTGAAAGAGTACTGAAATTTGGTACCAAATGATACTAACTCCCCCCAACTTTTTGAGACTTAGCAAATCTCAATTTGCTAATGGATCACCATTAGAAAAGCTTGTGAGTCTTTCCTCTTTATAAAGCACTTTTACTGTAGCAAGATCGACACTCTAAACTTGCTTCTCTCTGAATATAAATCCTTAACCAAATATTCCTTCTCATTTTATCATTTGAAGAAAGAACACCGTAATGTTGCAAGCAAACAAGGCTTCTGAGGAGGAGAGGGGAAAAGAGCCAATGATTTTATGAGGCACAGGAGTACTCACGTTGTATTTGATCCATCCTCAATAAAAGGCTCGTCTGCTACTCTAATGGAAGGAAGCAGAATAATAAAGTAAATTGAATAGCTACAAGTTGAAGGGAAAAAGATTCAAAATGTCTTGTCTGAGTGTGGTTGCTTCTGATTGCTTTTCTGTCTTCAGGCAGCCTACCTCTTTGGTGCTGTTAACAAAACTCTTTCAGTTATGTATTATTGCACCCATCTTCCAGGTCAGAAAAAATAGAAGCGAGAAAAGTGACTACTCCCTGAATTACGCAGTGCACTATCAGCAGGGCTGGAAATAGAAGCTATATCTTATGAGTCTCGGCTCAGTGCCTCTATTTATCCTGCTTATGGTGAGAAAATGGCTTTTCCTGTGCTACCAGTACATCGTGACCATACATGTTTCTTTCTTAAAGTAAGCTCAAGAGGTTCTTTATCTTTCCATATCCCCTTAGTGAGGTTTTGGAGGTGTGCAGGAGAGCTTAATGTCTTTAGAAAGCTCTTTGTGGGTGTAATGCTACAATATTTTTTTTGAAGCTAGTCAGATGCAGGACCATTCTGGCCTCATTGAGGAAAATTTTCTTGTCTGTGGGCTGCACACCAGGTTCAGAACTCAGGTGGTGACTCTTTGTTTGCCTGTTGCACATGTGTGCTGTAAGAGGTCACATTGAGAGATGACTTTGTTGTAATGACTAACCCTCATAGAGAGTGGACTCAAGCCTTGCTTTAGGATTCAACAGCAATGCCAAGCTTATATATTCTTACATTCTGAATAGCACTACCACACTTTATATCTGCTATAACTTAGAGTTGAGTTTTGATTTGTAACTATGATGTGTTACAGTAATCAAGTTGAAAAGTCAGCAGCCAGCTACTAGCACAATGATACAAGTATAAAATCATAGTTGGAGGGTAGCATTTTACCCACCCATGACAGGTTATGAAAAACTGAGGGAAGTGCATGTTAGAGTGCACTAAGAAATATAGGAGTGTAGCAACAGACTGAATAAAAAGGGATCACAGAGCTAGAATACTGGTTGTAATCCAACTCATATTCAGTCAATGGACAATAAGGGGTTGTGACCATTCCCAGGCTCCAGAGGTAACTGGTGTTCTCTGAAACAGTTGTCTCACATCCTTTGTCATTCCCGCATTTTTTTTTTCATTGGCAGTTTTGAGCTTTGCCTTGCCTACTGCAGAGCTCTTCTAGCTCATATTGCTTCATAAGGGCTCTGTCATGATTGGAGTAACTCTGCTGGTAGCCCGCCAGCAGACTCAGAGGCTTCGCTGAGCTACAAAGACAACCTCCTTGCTTAGGCTTGGTTGACAAGACGGCAGAGGGAGGTAAGGCAGAGAAAGCTTTGGAAACTGTTCTGTAACGGATCTCAGATCTGGTTCTTAGACTGATGCTTGCAAAATGCCCCGTGAGAATTAATTTTCACAGCTCTAAGCACATCTGAAGTTTTAGGTGATCAGATTTTTGACTTTTAACAAAATAAACTTGCAAAAAGTGGCCAGAGATTCTCTTCTCTGCAAGTCAATCAAACTGTAAATAGATACTCTACTTTTCACCAACTTTCAATTCAGCAAAACAACTCTTTGCTTGTTTAAGAATGTGCTGAAGGGCACAACTGCACTGGAAAGGGGGAGTGCTCCAATACTATAATCTTGCTCAGTCAGTGCAGCAAAATAGTGGTTTGGGCTTATGACATTGAATGGATATGATCAGTGAAATGCTGCTCGACTTCCAGGTAATGAGAGCTTTACCACTGCCTTTGGTGCAGCCATGATTTATTTTAAGCATTAAACTTTAAGTACATAAATATCTCTTCACTTGGAATCATTGTTAATAATAATTACATCTGAAATATGTATCTGAATTAAATATTTTGTATTTCTTTTGTTGATTTAGTATAATGTTATCACATGAATGATGTTATTAAACTGCTAAGTTTTTAATAACAGTTATTTTAAAAATACATACATATAAACATGACATAATTTTCCTGACATAAATCACATTTTGCATGTAATTTGTTTCATTCTTGTCTCTTATTTGTATGGATTCTTAAAATTTTGATGTGATAGTTTCTCAAGTCTAAAGAGGCCAGTTAGTTTACCTACACAAATTAGAAATAAATTAAACTCTCCTCTGGTTGTCATTCTCACCACTTCCTGCTATATTGTAGTGACAGCATGAAACTTATTTATCATTGTAAGAAAATATAAGCAGCTATTCAGAAAAAGGAGACACTCTCCTCACCTTTGTGCAAACACAATTGACACACAGTATAGAATAGAGCTGTAAGCTCTGCAGAGAGGTGAGCAAAATCATAAACCTTTTAAGGCCTCTATTGAAAAGCAATTAAGGCATAAAGAATATGCACATTGTTTCCTTAGTTAATTTTGAATGTCTTGTGATAAATTATTTTCTCTTTATGAATACTAGACATGTTGTAGAGATAGCACTCTACAGTGCTGAAGGTTTCACTAAAACTTCTAGGCATAGTTCTTGGTCATTTAGTCAGAGGAGAAATGAAAGGACAATGGAGCATTTTCCAGAAAAATACAATTACCTCCCAAAGCAAAAAAATCAGGTTGTGAAAAGATAAAATCTAAACATTTTCTGATGCTGTTTTGTTGGGTCTTATCAAGTAAAACAATTGCTAGGTTTTAGTGGTTGGTGACAATAAGGGAAAGGTAAGCATGTCATCCTTGAAGGTAGCCTTTATGAGTGAGATCTAGGTTTAAAAATGTTAGTGTCTTTTATTCAAATGGTTCCAAAAAGTTAAAATTATTAAACATTTCTGAAAATCACATTCACTATCCCTTACTTAATTCCAAATTTTTAAAATGCTTGTTGTGAAAAAGTTAACATCCGAGTTGAAAATGTTAGTGAATTGATCTTTATTTTTATGAATGTAAGTTATGTATTTATTAGCATTCACAAAATAACTTTCATGCTGTAAGTTGTCTGCAGACAGTCCACTCTAATTCTGAATCTGGTGCTGGTTTTGCTGCTTAATGTATGAAGAAATGACAGGTGATGACACAACTTCCTTATCCCCAAAGCACACACAAATATCCTGTCTTAATATATACGTCAATACGAGGTTTTACATATTTTGAGTCCACTACATAGAATCATAGAATATTTTAGGCTGGAAGGGACCTCTAGAGGTCATCTTGTCCAACCTCCCTACACAAGCAGGGACATCTCTACCTAGGTCAGGCTGCTCAGAGCCCCATCAAGCCTGACCTTGAATGACTCCAGGGATGGGGCCTCCACCACCTCCCTGGGCAGCCCATTCAACTGATCTATCAGCCTCATGTTAAAGAACTTTTTTCTAATATCCAATCTAAATCTATCCTTTCCTAGCTTAAAAACATTACTCCTGGTCCTATCATCAAAAACCCTTTTGAATAGACCTTTTCCCACCTTTATGTAGGCCCCCTTCAGATACTGGTAGGTCACTATAAGGTCCCCTCAGAGCCTTCTCTTTTCCAGGCTGAATAGCTCCAACTCTCTCAGTCTGTCTTCATACGAGAGATGCTCCATTCCCCTGATCATTTTGGTGGCCCTCCTCTGGACACGCTCCAATATGTCCACATCCTTCTTGTGCTGGGGGCTTCAGAACTAGATGCAGTACTCCAGGTGAGGTCTCACCAGGGCAGAGTAGAGGGGCAGAAGCACCTCTCTTGATCTGCTGGCCACAGTTCTTTTGATGCAGCCCAGGATGTGATTCGCCTTCTGGCCTGTGATTGCACATTGGTGGCTCATATTCAATTTTTCATCCACCAGCACCCCCAAGTCCCTTTCCACAGTACTGCTCTCCAGTATATCCTCTCCCAGCCTATACTGATAGTGCTGGTTACCCCGGCCCAGGTTCAGGACCCTGCACTTGGACTTGTTGAACCTCATAAGATTCACCTGGACCCACCTCTCCAGTCTATCCAGATCCCTCTGGGTGGCATCCCATCCCTCTGGCACATCAACTGCACCTCCTAGCTTGGTATCATCCACAAACTTGCTGAGGGTGCACTCAATGCCACTGTCAATGTCATTAATTAAGATATTAAACAACACCGGTTCCAGCACAGACTCCTGAGGGACACCACTCGTCACCTTCCTCCATCTGGACATTGAGCCATTGATCATCGCCCTCTGGATGCGACCACCCAGCCAGTTCCTTATCCACTGAACAATCCACCCATCAAACCCATAATTCTCCAACTTAGAGATAAGGATGTTATGGGGGACCGTGCCAAAGGCCTTGCAGAAGTCCAGATAGATGACATCCATAGGTCTACCCTTGTCGACTGATGCAGTCACTTCATTGTAGAAAGCCACTAGGTTGGTCAGGCAGGACTGGCCCCTAGTAAAGCCATGTTGACTACCTAGGATTATCTCCCGGTCCTCCATGTGCCTCAGCATATCCTCCAGGATACATAAATCTGGAAAAAAAAAAACAGGGAATAAACAATATGTGTACACAAGGCTGAACTAAGAATTCATCATTTGAAAGACTTAGTCAAAACTAATGTGACAATATTCAAACCATTATAACATATTGCAATGCAATAGGGTTACAATTTCTTTAATTGCATTCTTGGTCCATTTGTGGAAATTTTGCAATGTCACTGAAGTGTCTGTTTGCAAACTTGTAGCTAGACTACCTACTCTAATTGTAAAACAAAACAAGATGGCCCCAACCTACCAGATTTTATGAACTGAAATACAGAAGAGCAGTCCTGAGGAACAGCTAGGAAACATATTATACTTTGCTTAAGGCCAGATGCAAAAATAGCAAAGGGAATGATGAAAAGAGAAGCAGGGTTTTCAAAACATGAGATTTTCTTGCCTGCAGATCCTGGGCTGTGCAAAACAGTTTCAAATGTAAGCCTAACCTGTTGACTGGAAAAATGAAAATGTGACCAAAGCACTGTTGGAACTTCATTCTTAGAGCCAGCCATCTGAAACAGAAGGTATTCCTAAGCCCGAGTGTTGACACCAGTGTTGGTGCTCAGGAGCACATTCAGGCAGTTCAGAGAGGCTAATTACTCTGAAGTATCTTGTAGGAAATGCTGAGGTGCTCTTCCGATCAGGAGGTTCAGTGCCTGTGGAAAGCTGCTGAAACCTGGCATTGTAAATGGGGCTCCCCCATGGTTTCTCTGTGTCTAACTTTTAAATGTTTTAAATATTATTTTTAATTTTATTTTTGCATTTGATAACCCCAAAATTTTACTGTTCAGGTTCAAAAGAAATATTTATCAAGAACAATAAACTCATTTTAGAAAAAGAATTTGAAAGCTAAACAAAAATATTAACCAACCCAGACTGTTTTCACTCCCTGATTTTTTGGTTCTTGTGTCACTACTCTTCAACAAAATTGGAGCAGTGACATTTTTTATAGCTGGACAACTTTGACAGCTCATTGTATTTTGGGTGAGAAGGAAAATCTCAGCAAATGTGACAGGTAAGACACTTCTCCTGTTCTTTTTCTTGGCCTGTGGAGGAATCTGTGGAAGTATCAAGGGCATCAGCCTGTTGTTGGGCACTGGGAAGAAGCAGTGTCTCTCAGAGGTCCATCCCGTGGCCTTCCTCTTTCTAAAATGGTGATCATGGGTCTTCATCTTTTGTTTCATCTTCTGGTGGAGGAGTTACTGGTGTCCTTCTTTCCTGATCTCCTTTTTTTGGGTCTTGCCTGTAGCAGTGAGTCTGACCGGGACTGTGGGGCATCTGGTTGGGAGGAGGTCATGAGCTGCCCTATACCAGTCACAGCCAGTTCCAGACAGGTCAGAGACCCACAAGGGTGGCTGGTGTCTGCTGAAGAGCACAAGGGACCAGGCAGGCTCGGCTAGGTGGGATTGGCAGCCACAAGAAGAGAAGAAATGGGGCAGACAAGTGGAAGGGACAGTGCTGGGAATACAGCTGGAGGCACACTGCTGGAAGAGGCTCCCTGAGGGACCCACACTGGACCTGGGTCATCCTGAGAGACTGGGGCTGCAGGCCACTCACGTGGGGGCACCCTGAAGAACTGTGTCTAGATGGGGGCCCATGCTGAAGAAGAAGAGCAGTGAGAAGCCAGGACAGAGGAGGGGAGAGAGGAAGGAGGAGCAGCAGGAAACTGCTGTGCAGGGACGGCTCTGTCCTGGACTGCTTGCTGTCCCTCCAAAGGGAGCAGCAGGGACCACACAATGCACTGTGAAAGTAAAGGGAAGGCAGGAGGAGAGGCATTGGGCTGAAACCAAGTGTGGGGAAGGGAGATGAGAGATGTTTCCCTCAGTGTTTGTTTAATTGTTTGACTTCCTGTTTTTCTTAATACTTGAATTGGTAGTTAAAAATTGACGTTAATTGACAATAAATTACATTAAGTGCAATTCCTCAAGCTGAAACTGTTTTGCCCATGGCAGGTCCTTATTCTGAACCATTTACTTCTGATGGTGTTACTGAGAAGGAGTTTCAGTGATGAAGGAAGTGGGGTTAGAACTGACTATGAAATGATGGAGCTTCCTCAGATAACAATCCCACCAGCCTCTGGATATGGATGGCTGTGTGCCTCCTTCTCCTTCCCACTTTGCCTTTCTTCCTCCCTGTTCCCCATTCCCTTTCTCTCTCTGTTAGGGAAGACAGCACCACCCCGCAAGAAAGCAACTTTGGTGACAGGGCACAGAGCAAACACGCAACAAGGAAAAAACTTCAGAAATGATACTATGGAAATTCTCAAGGTGTTGAAGGAGCATGTCCTTGAAACTATTACAGTACATGGGGTAACCTTTGAGGATGGCTGCATGCTGTCAGTGTTGTACAAAGAGTTTTACATCTTTATTTAAACTACATTATTAAAATGGATGTAAAATCTACTATAATGCCTTGTCCTTTTCTGCCCTGAGTACACTTGACAGGGGAAAAAGGGATGCACCTATTATCTATCTGATGAATAAATGTAAAAATAAATCCTTATTATGAAGCTTGCTTATATAGGTCTGTTTCAGATATTAAACCGTTATATCTTGCCTCTAAACTACATTATTCCCCAAATGCAAACAGAAAATTTCACAAGATGGCATTTTGTACTACACATTTGAATTTATATAAAGTAAGGCATACGATGTTTGACATATATCAGTGTTGTGGTTTAAGGTTTAGGGAAGGGGAGGGACAGGTGGAGCGGCTATTCCACTCCCCTTCCTGCCACACTCTATATAAAGGACACAGGAAGTTCCGCTCGCCCCCTCCTCGCTGGAATTTGCTGCTGGCTCCGGACAGCTCTGTGGCTGCTACAACTCCACGTGGCTCGGGAGAAATCCAGTGGCATCCGAGGATTGGTGTTGTATATATTTGTATATATACCTTCCCTTGTTACTTCTGTATATTTCCCTTCCTCTGATATCCCTTTTGTTACTCCCTGTTAAAAGTTGTGATCTTAATTTTCCAACTTTGTGTGAGGCCTTTCTTCCTCCCCTGGGAGGGAAGAGGGGAGGGAGAAGAATGGTGAAACTAATTCTGCTCTGTGGGGGTTGCCCTGAGCCCTAAATGGAGACAATCAGTAAAAGTCTTTGATTTATATTTCCAAGAACTAGGTCACACAAAACACTCATTTTAGGATGAAGATATGTATGTGCCTGCTTATACTGACATCTTTGGCTCTGAATGAGAATATGTAGCTGTGTTAGAGAAATAGTTGTCAAGCAAAATACTGACATATTGTTTTTCTCTCAGTTAAAGGTGAAAATTACTCATGGTTTATATGAAGCCATCAGTAATATACAGTTTCTCTAATATTGCTATTCACCCCATAAGCACCCCTGTAAGTTTATCTGCAATATTTGTTACTATCTTGATGGTGGTTGATCATCCTAAGGAAAAGAGAGTTATGGCAGGAAATGGCCTGTGTCACAGAGTTCAGGACTCTGCTACTGCAGATAGCCACACTGTATAACATCTTTTTTTTCATCTCATTATTCCCTATGTTAAAACTCTCTAATTTTGCTGGAACTCATTAATCTTCAAGAAAGTATACTGCACTCTCACCTTGCTGAAGAATAGAGCTTTCTTCTCTTCGTGGAGCTGTTGGATAAATGTTAATGCTTAGTTTATACTCATTAATTCATGCACCTACAGAGATCTTTAAATTAAAGAGCTCCACTTCTTCCTGTAATTATCACAAATCACGTTGTACTTAGAAAGCATAAACTAAATCTACTCCAAAACTTTATAAACTTGCCTAAACCTCACATTTTTTAAAATTGTATTCTAGTAAAATAGGTTTTTGATTCCCCCAATTAGCCTTGCAATCCTTACATTAGTCCTTTGTAGCCTATTCACCTTCTTTGAACACTGATATTCAAATGACGTGGAAATGAAGCTAAGGCAGTGCCTTGTACAGAGCCCTAATGCTTCCCTGTTACTGAAATATTTCACCTGAACCTCATCAGGAGATCACATTTGCCTTTTTTCTTGCCTGTGTTACAGGAGTTGTCGCTTTATGACTGATTAATCAGCAAATGCAAATGCTAGTAAAATAGCAACATTGATGAAGTAATCGATTTTTAAGTGGCTAGATTTGATAAAGAGCTAATTTGATATATTTTTTTTTCTTTTTGGTGCTAGGTATGAATGGTGCTATGTGCAGACAAACTTGGTAGCAAAGCTTACATTGATTATAACTGACTGGCTTATATCTGTGAGGAAGTCCAAAATCTGGAACTTTGCCGTTTGGACTGACTGAGGCACAGAGAAAATAATAAAGAGCGGAGGATAGACAGAGAAGGTGTGAGAGAGGGAATTCATGGGTTTAAGTACACTGCATGTATAAGAAAAAACACTTTCTCTGAGAAATGTAAATTCAACCACTTTCTTTAACTGACCCTTCACACCTGAAATAATTTCTTTGTAGTTTGTTCATAGTTGTGTTTTGGTTTCCACTCTTGCATTGAGGGGTGGAGCTAGGTCTGTTCCTGAAGGCTGTTAGCTTTTGCTGAACCAGCTGGTTTTGGGCTCTGCACATGGGAATGTGGCAATGAGATACAGTAGGTATGAGTAGATAATGCAGTGTGACAGGACTCCCTTTAAACTGAAACTGAACTGAATAAATTAGACAGCTGTTAAAATTGTGGCTTGTGAACTATTTTTCTCTTGCATTTCACCAAGCAAAGGGATAGTCCAGGAGTCTTCTTCAAGATTTAATGAACCCCTACCTTCTCCTAGTTGAACTCTGAGAAGAAGGAAGCATCCTGGTGAATAAATACCAGGAGCCAAGCTTAACTAGACTGTGTGAATGAGAAACTATTTTTCTAGCAGGATTGCTTTTAAAGCTCTATTGGGCTGAAAGTTTATTCACACCGGCACAGAGAAGCCAGAGTGACACATTTTTTTCCCATTACAGCCATTAATCTCACAGGGATGGGTTTGGGGTCTGCCCTACAGATAGTGCTGGGTATCTGTAGATACAAATAGCCTGAAGGATATCTGTAAAGGAGGGGTGGAGTATGCACGTCTCATTGGCAGGAATAACTAAAGCATACCTTTCACATTTTAAGACATTCAGGATGGAATTCTTGCCATCAAATGTGTCATAGTGCAGATTGTTTCAAAGGCAGCAAGCAATGAACACAATAAACTGCTTTTTAAAAGACATTTTTACCACCATTTAGGCATGTGATTGTTGGAGGGGGTTTGTGAGAGACAGCAGTTTGGAAATATTCTGGAAATCATGTATGACAAGTCCTTTGCAGATGACATATCAGAGCCTGGAGCAGAAACTCCAGAACAAAAGGCACAGGCTCTTCCTTGTGTCCACGAAAAGTCTGAATTTTTTGGCTTTCTTATTCTCTACAGGGAAGGGCAGAAGTGAGACTGAACACCTATGAACTGGTGAGCAACCAAATCTGTCCTGAGGCTCCTTTCCAGTGCTCAGCTGTTCACATCCAGCATCATGTCTTGATCTCAGATATACAATCACATAAGAATGCAGAGGGGATGAGACTTCCTAGCAGATAGCTTAAAGTGATTTCTCTTAGCCTTTCAAAGTTTATATTTTTATTTGCTTATGTTTTGTGATATGTGTGACATCACAGCTGAGCAAACACTCTCCTGTCGATAGGTATACACTTTCTTTTTCCCTTGTAGCAATGAAGACTATAGCAAGATCTGAGCTGGGAAGAGAAAACCCATCTATCTCAGGGACATTAGGGGAACTAAGCAGACAGACAGTTTACTCAGCTGCTCTGTGTTTGTCTTGGCTGCAACAAAGAGCCTTTCCATTGCAAAAGAACATGAATTTTTTTTGTGAGGGAAGGTGTTATCATAGTTTGAGATAATAAGTGTGATCAAGAATATGTATTCAGCTTAGTGAGGGATCCACAAGGTGATTATATGTGGACAGATTAGTACTGACTATATATTTTAACAGTGGAAGTTCACATTTTTCTTGGCTCAGGTAAGAAATATAAAACTTTTTTTGTAGTTCTTTTTGTATTTTCTTTATGTCTTAATTACCCTTCCTTCAGAAATAAGGTATGCAAGCTGACAACAGAAAAGTTTGAGGTATCTTTTCCAAAGTCCTATAAAGATTCAGGTGCTATTTGATTTGAATTAAAAATGGTGATTCTCTTGAAAAAATGATGCTGTCTTGGACTGAGATCTTAGTCTCAGTCAGTCCTGTGACAGCATCACAAACTTATTTTCATATTTTTCCTGGTTTACAATACATGACTCTTGAGGCCTATCAGAAGGATGCTTGTTGTTAAACTCCACTAATGTAATACATCCTTTTTAAAGGTCCTTAAGTTTGAAGCTTCTTCTGCAATCACTCTATTAACATCGACCAGGTGATTAATCCAAACAGCACTATGCAGGTGATTGTTACTGTGTCTCTTCCTGTGATGCTGACACTTTTGCCTTCACTGCTCAAAATGAGGATATTGCTTTCTTCTGTCCCTTTGAAAAGGCAATTCCTTTGCCAAAGAATGTGTTTCTCAACTGTGGACAAATGGAAATCTGAATATGTTTAGAAGTTGCACATGAAAAAGAAACCAGTCCACTTTGGAAAGACTTTTGATGTTGAGAAAGGACGAATCGCAAATTTTTGAGAGGTGGAGTAGATCAGAGCAATTACAGATGAAATTCAAAGTATTGTTGAGGACTTCTGAAAGAAGTCAAGAGTTGTAGGATAGAAATAATCTTATACCTATTCCTTTCCTGTCACATTGATTGTGCTTCTTGAATCACATGCCTAGCACTATATATCCTCACATTGCTGTCTTCACTGGGATTTCAAAGCTTACATATATCTCCCCACCTAGTGCACCCCCCCCATCTCTATTATTTGTACTGTAATTGTTACAGTGTAAGCTCTGCTGATCACTTCAGAGGGATGAGGTCTTAAAAGTGTCGGTACACAGATTCAATATTTGTATAGCTTTTTATCGGGTATTGGCTTTTTTTCACTCACTTGCTGTATCAGTCTAGAAATGAAAGGGACACCATTGAAATAGCCTTGGTTTTCCTCTTGTGTTGAGATTTTTCAAATGGCAGACAGTTACCTTTTAAAACATAACCATGATAAGAAAGGAACTTCAGATCTGTGTCACTTGAATTATTTAGCCTGACACTTAACAAATAGAGCAGCTTAAGTTCTCCATGGAAGCTGTTTAGTTAAGAAAGAAGATTCAAATTAGACCAACTGCATATTTATAGTGTGACTACATCGGTGTGTGAACCCTGCCACATTATCATGTCAACTTTTGATAGCCATTAAAGGAAAATGATATATTTTCTTTCAGCTTTGGTCACTTAGGAGGTGTGTAGAAGATTTCTTTCCCCCTGCAAGCCCACATTATGCAGTCTTGTTTTTTTTAAATCCAATCTGTCTGTGTCAGAAGCCCAGCAGTAAATCTGCTTCTCTGTATGAGGGAAATTGTTTTCTACTAACTGATGACCTCAGCATAGCAGTTTCTTTTCTAGCACATCAAAGCTCACAGTCAGACTTGCTGCAGCAAGTGCACTTTTGAGTGGCTTTATGACATATAAAGACCCTCTTTGGCATTCATACTGTGCTTCTCTATTGTTTACAAGCTAGCAGTGAATTATTTATGGAAGTTGCTGGAGATATGACTTTCTTTTTTGCCCAAAAGCTGTATTTTATCTTGTGGTGAGATTTTATGTGAAAGCTATTCTGGGGGTTTATGTCCTTTTTACATTTATTTAACAGGTTTTATGGTACCAATCCCTTGTTTCCAATTTTATTACTGTTAAAACCCATCTCTGAAAATTATTATTAAATGTGACATGGCTTTAACTCAACTGATGATCCTTTTCTTTGCATATCTGTTTTTGAGTTATTTCAGATAAGATCATACTGAACAAACTAACATGAATATTCTTAGTAAAGGAGCAGCCATTTTGTATCTTAAAGCTTAAAAACACTGGTTCATATATGCGAAATACATATCTTAAATCAGGGTCTAACTATGCTTCACCATACAAATATTTGTAAGTTATAACATCAGTCAAGGGTTGCATTGGCCAACTGTTAGACCAATGTTAAAGCTCACCGATCATTTTCTCTATTTTATAGATATTAGAGCATCAAAGACAGGCAGTGTTATAACAATTTGACCAAACTTGTCTTAGAAACAATGTGCAATTTTAGGTCTGCAGAAGTGAACTGTAATTTGATGTTTTCTTTTTCCCATTTAACAAGAGGAGGGCAACTGCATTCATTACCACAATACTCTTAAGAAATTGTTTGGACTTCTTTCCATAAATGTTAAAATCAGTTCAGTTCAGAGATTGGAACGATTCCAGATACTGGTAGTTAAAACTGGTTGAGAAGGACCTTTTCCCCCAAGGTTCTTCAGCTTAAATGCATTTATTCTTTGAATGATAGTACTGCCTAAATGTCATAATTAGGGCCTCCGCTAAAGGTAGAGTTAGGAACTTCTCTGAAGTTTGCATTCAGACATGTATGTATCACTTCACATCAGCCGAAAATGGAAATTTTGGCCCTGTGTCTCAGTCTTTCTGTTTGAATTCAGGATCTGGAATTCTTAAGTATGTGCATTTAGAGCCTGAAAGTCTAAGAAAGAAGATATTCTCTAGATTTGCTGCAATTCTCAGTGGCTATGCTGCTGTTACTTTGCATGGCTCTTTTGAAGTTTTTCAGAGAGAAGTAACTATGCGTGGAAGTATATGTCTTATAGACTAAAAGTTAAGGTACTTTGAAAAATGGAAACACTAGACTATAGGCGTTTCTGTATTTTTTCAACATGGAACCTCATGGTTGGTTTGGTAATGGTATAAAGTGCACATCAAACACTGTGCATTTATTTCATTTAGGTTCTAGATGTGTAGAACTGAGATAATGATCTTACATCCCTTTATAGTCTACGGTGAAAAGTAGGCATTACTGGACAGTGAAATTAATCTGACTCTAGGATATCTGCTGTTCTGAGCATCACTGGAGCTTTCATAGTGAAAAAATGGCATGATCACATGATTTCTGTTCATAACAGATTGGATCAAATTTATTTGTGGTTGGTATAGCTTTTCATCTTACAGATGTACAGCTTCCTGCAGGAGGTGTTTTGAATATATAACATGGTGTCTCCGTTTAGGGCTCAGGGCAACCCCCACAGAGCAGAATTAGTTTCACCACTCTTCTCCCTCCCCTCTTCCCTCCCAGGGGAGGAAGAAAGGCCTCACACAAAGTTGGAAAATTAAGATCACAACTTTTAACAGGGAGTAACAAAAGGGATATCAGAGGAAGGGAAATATACAGAAGTAACAAGGGAAGGTATATATACAAATATATACAACACCGATCCTCGGACGCCACTGGATTTCTCCCGAGCCACATGGAGTTGTAGCAGCCACAGAGCTGTCCGGAGCCAGCAGCAAATTCCAGCGAGGAGGGGGAGAGCGGAACTTCCTGTGTCCTTTATATAGAGTGTGGCAGGAAGGGGAGTGGAATAGCCACTCCACCTGTCCCTCCCCTTCCCTAAACCTTAAACCACAACACATGGGATCTGCAGAAGTGGATAGGACCATTAAAAATCTGTTTAATTTCATTATGAAAGCTGGGTTAGCACTGAATGCTTTAGGATACACTATTTTTAGTGCCAGCTGTTCCTCTTGGGGACTAAATATTTATATTGGCGGCTGCTTCTTTCTCTTCCTTAAGGAAGTATGTGATCCTCTGAAACACATCATGGCTGCCAAATTGTAATTCAAAAGGCTCAACTGAGTTGCCTAAACATTGACACTTAATTTCATTTGAGATGCCACAGGGCATCCCTGACATCTGGATGGTGCTGACAGATATTACACAAGAAACAAGGGAGGTAGATGTACCTCTGGCTTGGCAGCTGAAGGCCAGTCAGGATGCCCTAGAACATCTCAAATGGCATTAGCAGTCTATGCTTAGGATGTGAATCATGCCCTAATTTCCTTCTGTGGTTTCCTTTGACTGCCCACATATGGTACTGGGTCAAAAAAAATTGGAATCAGCTTCTCTAATTACACTTGCTGTCATGGAGTCTTTGCGGAGACCAATACACTTTCCATTTCTTGTTACAGTAGTTGCAATTTCCTATTTGATTTACTAATGTCTTGTATATATAGGTAGCTTTAAATATTTCTATATGCAGGGTCCTGCTTTTTAGAGATAGATCATTGACACAGGTCTTGACAACAACACAGATATTCCTGTGACAAAATAAGTTCAACTGTACAGAACTACAAGCACATTTGTCTCTAGAATTGGAGACCTCCCTCCTGCTTGTTTGTTCCTTTTCTACTCACACAGCATGGCAAGTAGAGCTTGGTCTTGAGCTCAGTAGTTAGGACATGGCGTTTCATAAAGACCCAGTGCCTATTTGACTGACATTTTAAAATTTGTTTTTAAATCAAGGCCTCCCTACTGAGTCAACCACCCACAGAATGACATTTCAGAAATCAAAGCATGGCATCTCTGCAGATCTGTCCCTTGTTACTGAAACATCTCTCTGTCTCCAAGATAATTAAAGCTTTACCTGTGAGCTCTGATCCTATAGGTCAAGTAAGACCTTGTCTCTCAAAATCTGAAAAAGTTGGGAACCTGCAAAAAGCAGATAAAATTCAGTCAGTGACTTCAAGACCTATTTTCTACCCGGGTTAGGAGTCAGTGTAGAGATATGATAGAGCTAAAACCAGTAAAGAATAAGGCTTACTGGCCCTCAAGGAAAGCTTTCATGCTTGATATACCGATGTTCTGTGTATAGAGCTTCCATCAAATTCAGCTGCAGCTGTATGTAAGAGGCAGGTGAACAGGAATTGACCCAGCCAAATAGTGCAACAAAAAGTAAAAAATGATGAACTAGTAATAAAACTCAAAGTGAAGAGGAAAATGTCACGTAACAATTTCAAAGGAATTCAGAATACCTGGGAAAGCTATTTATTTGTTCCTAGTGGGCTGAATTATTCATGAATTTCAGTCATTTTTTGTCATATCACTACTATTACTACCACTGCTACTACTGCAACTACATAACTAAGTAGATATACATATAGTTTAACTCATTTGATTTTGAGTACCTGTATTTTTTGTTTCTTAAACACAGAAGGGCACAGTGCTACAGCCCATTGTCTTTGAATCCCTCTAGTGACTGGCAGTAAAAAGTACCCCTATGTCTTTCATTGGAAAGCTGATGTTTTTGTTTTTGCTCAAACCACTGTCTATTGCTTTCCTCTTCCAGACTGCCACTGAAGAGCGATGATGGTCTATGCACGGTTCTTTAAATTCAGCAGACAAGCTTCTCACATCTGGTCAATTACCTGTGTCCTACTTGCCCTTTCTGTCTAATTCCTCTCTTATATAGAAGTCCTTTATGATGTGACAGCTGAACATTAAAAACAATGTGAGGTTAGATCAGAGGCAAGCTGAAAGTAACCCCTGTCTGAATTACAGATGCCTGTGTTGTACTTATATTTTGCTTCTCCAGCACAAATGCCCATGAACTAATCCTTCATATGGAACTTTACAGAAATTTGAGTTAGAATAAAATTTGTTAGGAGACCTTTTAAAAATTAAAAACATTGACAAAATGAGTTTTTCCTAAAAAGCCTGTTTCTTGTCAGTGCTTGTTTAAACTGATAAGATCTTGTAGAATTCTTATTGTAAAGGACTGAACAAATCCTGAATTTGATGCTTGAGCGGTAGTGTAAAAATAAAACACCTTAAATGTCCTATGTTGTTGTGCTGACAGATGACACCTTTGTGTTCTGTTTATGAGTGATTTAGTACTATAATTTTGAGATGTTTCAGCATGTAATTTAATCCCACCTGGAGTCAAAAAGTTAATTTCTTTTTTTGCCATTAGGCATTACTTTTCTTTTATACTTCAGCCTTTCAAACTCATATTAAAAGTGATACAGACTGTATACATTTTAATTATGACCAATATGTGCTTGGAGTGGGCGTAACAGCAGAAGTGACCAAGAAAAGATGGCCATGGAATAAATATTTGTGATTCAATATCAGTTCTCCTGGGGGCCCTGGGATAGTCTGAGACCTTTTGCCCCTACACTAGTCAAAAAGGATGAAGTTTTGCCACATATTTATATGTATTTAAGTTGATACTCAGGAGCTGTATTCCTGTGTCTAAGTCACAGAGCTCCAGAGATTTGTCTTATTCTTCACTTTACTATTTAGTTAATTATAACTGGTTTAACTAAGATTTTTCCAACGTGTGGTCTGAGGATGACTTGTGGACTGCAAAGCTGTGGAAATTGTTTTCTGGGGTTGCTAAACTGTGTTTGCAATAACATTTTAGAGTTTGAAACATAAAGGGTGCATGACTGTCTACAAAAAAATGAAAAGAGTAAATAATGGCTTATTCCTCATTCCCAGATTGAAGAGCGATGCATTCAGTCATTAGTGCAGACAGTGTGAATGAAGACTGCAGGAACCAATTCCCAGGCCAGACTAATTTTCATTCTGGACATTTCAGTTTGCCTGACTTAATCCTCATCCTTTCAAAAGCAGCAGTTTTTCAGGCACACTGCAAGATTAATCTAGCATAGCATTGACTGAAAATGTTAAAAGTATGTTTTAATGTTTTTGCCAACACTAAGTATAAACCCCATGACAAATAAAAAAAGGTTATTTATTTTATCTGTGTTTTCAGGCCTCTCAAAGAGCACAGGAAATCCATACATTTACTCCACAGCCCCCAACTCACTGCGATTTCCATGCCCTTAACATGATATTTATTCATTGCAAATTAAAGCATTAACATTTCTGCATTTGATCCTTCTGTAATAGTGGATCCTTCTGTAATCTAAACAGGCTGCTAGATTCCAATGACATATTCATCAGGGCTGAATTATGAGTTCAGCACATCCTGAAAATAAGGACTTCTTAGTACATTTGTACAGCTGTCATTCTGCTGCAGGCACAAACCAGGAAAGGAATGACTGCATACCCAACTGCTATAGTTCTACACACACCAGCTGTTTTGGTAACCTCCTTTCCTCCTCCAAATAGTATTCCTCCTTAGAGAAAAGGAGTAAGTTGATATTTGGAAATAAATGTAAGAGAAGTAAGGACATTCAAAAGCATTGGGTGAAATACGCTCTGAAACTAACATCAGAGAATAAAGCCCACAATATAATTTCTGCTTTAAAACAGTAGAAAAGCACAGAAGTTCACATAGCACCATATGGTGTTGAGTTAAATCTGCTTCGTAGTTTTGAATCAAGAGCATATGCACCCAATGAAGTGGCAGTAGTTATAGAAAATATGACGGTTTTGTTAGTAAATAACATTAGAAAGCTATAAACAGCCCTTTAAGTGATTTTTCTCTCTAGTAGATTAGTATGCAGAACAGCCATTAGCATGAATGAGCTTTTAAGGCCAAGCAACTTCTCAATTTAGAGGTCTAAGGAGCTGGCTAGGTGTGTGTGAAAGTCTACGCAAGCCTGCTTGTCAGAGAAGAGGAGATCGCATAAATACATTTGTTATACTGCAGGTGGCATTTTAATGCTTCCATTCCACCTTTTTGAATTAGCAGTGCTCATGCTGTCAATCAGAGAAGAGCAAGAGAAACAGCCTCTTTTTTTTGCGTTTTCTTATTCGAACCTATATATCTTATGTGTGTAAATCATGACACGAATCCTGCTAAGTGAAAGCTAAGTCAATCTTTGCAGCCACTTGCATTCGCCTATTGCACTAGGGCCAAATTTGTTTCAGCATGGGGCTCTGAACCCGGCTGAGGAGGTGCTGGTTCTCTGTACTGCGTGCTGGTGAACAAGTGTTGTCCAGCATCCTGGCAAACTGGTGACATTGTGGACTGTATCAGTACTGGGTGACAGCTCAGTGAAGGGATGGGGGAAGAACATAGGGCCATAGAGGAAAGGACATAGAAAGAGATTTTAGAGGATATGGGAAGGACTTAGAGAAGTCTCTGCCTTCTTCTTAGCACACTGGTGTTTACTGTAACTAGTCCCATTCTGAGTTTGAGAGCAGTGAGAGGATATTTTGGGTCCCTATCATGCCTCAGGTGAGGAACTGGCCACACTCAAGTACAGACATCGTTGACTTCAGCTAGTGCTGTCTAAAACAGTAACTGCCATTTCTGAAGAGTAGCGTATCTGTATGCTATTAGGGATGTGATAAAAGCTTAGAGAGACAATGAAGGAGGGTAGCCCAAATAATACCCTGCCCAGCTACTGCTAGACCCATCCTAGGAGCACCAGCCCATCTAAGGCTCATCTGCACAAGCACAAAGGAGTACAGGGGCACAATGGCAAGTAGGGGAGAACCTGAATTGAGGACTCCTGAGAAACCACCAGCCTGTCTGAGCCTCTCCTTGGGCTTCCCAGGCAGAGCCTCAGACCCAGTGTCCAGTTACCCCCAGTCACCATGAATCTTTGGGAGCAGCTCTCTGGATCACCTTTAGGACTAAAAGGGCTGCTGCCTATGGGAAGGACACTTTATGGAATGCTGGGGAAATGCACTTCAGCACCTCAGGACTTGGGGGAGGAACCAAAGGTGGCAAAAGGGAAATGTTCAGTTGATTTGGGGAGGAACCAGAGTGGGAAAACAGAAGGGTAAGCAGGTCAAAAGGTTTGTGTGTAAACAGTGAACTTGTCAGTGTGCACATCTGTCTATGTCCTGTGCCTAATCAGCATGGTCTGTCTTATCTTCTTATCAAATTCCTTTCTAGCTCTTTCCTGGGTCAGTGATTATTCCGTGTGTATGTGTGTGCATGGAGTTGTGAGCGCACTAAGTCATACCATGAGTCACAGTGTCTGTGTGTCTAAGGTGTTAGTGATGGTGCAGTGAGTGTGGGTGTGTGATCACTAGCAAAGACCAAGCTGGTGAGCAGGTGAAGTGGCTTGGGAGCAAGGGGGTGGTGAATGGGCCTCTAAGGGCCAGCTCTGAGTGCAAGAGTGCCTCTGTATCTCTAAGGGCTGAGGTTTAGAGCACGGGGGGCTGGTTATTGAGACCTGGGAAGTGCCAGCCATCTCTGTGTGTGTGTGCGCGTGCACATGCATGTGAATTTGAAGCAGCATCTGGAGTTGGATTTCAGCCTCAGGGTTTTGTATGCCATGGTGGCAGTAACTGGGGAAGCTGGGATCAAGGAGCAGCTTACTTGGCAAACTGTCTATGACCAGATGCTGGAGGTGTCCACACTGCATACCCCCACACATTCACCCATCCACCCACACATACATGTTATCACTAGTGGGCCTTTGGTGCTTTCTGTGTGCATACACGTGCTCTGAGTATCTCTCTGTGATCTGTGTGGCTGGCCATTTGTATATATGTAGATATATATATACACTTGTGTATGTATGTATGTATATATGTGGTGTACATGTGTGCTCTCTGTTCATGTCCCTGCTCAAAAGACACCCTCAGCCTCACTACTAATTGGACCATGAGACAAGAGTGGCAGCAGCCTCGCCTCTGTCAGGGCACTGGATCCAACATGATATATTTTCCTCTAACATATTCATTATGTGTTATGTTCATTCAGCCTTCTATTTTCTTTCCTCACTCACCACTCACTTTATGAGCCCAATGTCAAGAACAGCTTTCAAGTGCAGCAAATGACTGATGACTGCATGTTTTGGTAGTGCTAGACCTGTATTTTCAGGAACCTGAAAGCCCTTTCTGAACCCATGCCATTAGAATATCAAGTTCATATGGCTGTGTGCTGAAGGGATCTGCTGAAGCACATGGATGATGGGACAGACCCATGTGGGTATCAAAAAAATTAAACTTTTTCTTATCTCACAAGCCACTGACCAAGAACAAAGAGCATGGAGATAGGCTCGTGACAGCTGTGCGTCTCCACAACACATGCTCAGCTCCCCATGGGGAGTCTTTTCTCGATTAATCCTGACAGCAGAAAGATTGGACACTTGACAGTTGCCTTGACAAATATCTTGATCATAGTGCTTAATCTTTCTTTGATGGCCTTCACAATCAGTGAAATATGACTCCTATCTTAAGCTTGACAAGATCTTGGAAAGCTCAAACTAATTGGTAATCTCGAAGTCTAAAACCTTTGGAAAAGTGTTTACATGGTGTAACGGCATATATTTAATTGCAAAATTCTTTAACACCTGTAGGACACCGTAAGTGCTACTCTCCACTCTGCTGGGGGCAGTTGCTTTACTGCTGCTTTTGCTGACCTTTCATTCTCTCATTTTTGCAGTCCTTACTCAGGTCTTTGGTTTTATAATTCCCCTTCTGTACTATAGTATGACTGTGTCTGAATCTACAAGATGATATTTGGTGAGTAGCTGATTTCTAACTAACTGAAATGTTCTACTCAGAATTTTAGCTTTTATAGGAGTAAGTCATGAATTTGCCTTCAAGGTTCTGTGAAATCGTGACTGATATTTAAAAATCATGTCTTTGGCTTCTTCCACATTCTTCCCCTCTTTTGCCCAAAAGAGGGCAGTCTATACCTGGCTTTCTTCAAATTCTGTTTGCTTTTTTTTTTTTTCTTCCTTGCATTCAACCATTAATTGTACGAAAGATGGTGCAATTTTGTTATTTACTGTTCAAAATACGTGAATCTCCTTGGTTCATCTCTAATAAAAAATATTCAAGAAGTAGGGAAAAAGAAAAACATTTGCTGCAATTCAGTAAATAATGAAGCACTTTCCCTTTTCGATTTTTCCTCACAAGTAAAAGACAGGAGAAGGCTCATGTTTTGATCCATAGTGTTAACATGTGAACAGTTTCATAGGGGAAGGAACATTTGGCCTTTCCCATGGCAGAAGGATAAAATCATTCGATTTTATGCTTTTGTGTGGCACCAGATTGGGCTTCTTTATCTTGATCTTAATACTCCTTGGGACAAATGTATAATAAAATCATAGAATCATAGAATACCAGTTTGGAAGGGACCTCAAGGAGCATCTGGTCCAACCTTTCTTGGTAAAAGTACTGCCAAGTCAAGTACTGGCATGAGTGTTGCCTCTTTGGACCCCACCCCACGGAGTCCTTCAAGTTAGTGAGTCTGCTGTCAAAGTTTCCCTTGACATTTCTAGGTAGGTGGATCCCATCCTTCTCTTACAGGCTATAGTCATCGAAAAATGTCATAAAAGCCAAAACCCTCGTGACAGCACCAGCCATGAAACCAGAGGTTAATTTGCATTATACGTCTATTTCTGGATGCACCCTTTCTTCTGGTAAAATGGAGGAAAAGATGACTTGAACACCAATACTTTTCACTTGCACTCCCAGGGCTTTGTAGTCATCCTTGATTCTGTCCAGGTTCTGGCTTGCAGTGTCAATGATGTAGTGATTAGATAACTTGTCTTATGCCGGTGTAGCAGCACTGGTACATCAGGAGGTATCTGTCTGAATAGCTAATAATTCACCAATGCAACAAGCTGTGGAAAGCAGCTGTTGTTTAACTCTGCATTTCATCCTTCTGTCTTCTTTACTGTTGTGGTCCGTACACTTGCTGTCCACATGTTTTGTCTATGACAGGAAAGGAAGAATGCTGTCATGTAACAGGCACCCCCCATCTCAGGGACCTCACTTTGGTGGTTTAGTTTGTCTTTGGTTTGCAGCAGCACAAAGAGAACTGAGTCAATTTTCCTACCTTTTACAGAGAAGTAGTATGTGAAAGTGAGGTTGTGAATGACTGAGCACAGCAGCCAGTGCAAGAAGATGAGAAAGCTTCTATTCAATCATCAGTAACAATTTAAAATACAGAGGGCTGCTTCTGGATTTTACTTTTTGTTAATAATAGCTCTTAGTTTATCTCCCTTTTTCTGTAGTAACTGAACAGATAGGGAAAAGGGGCTTGTGGAGGCTCACTTGGGATTGTCTATGTAGTTGACAATCTGTGAACATGCTAACACCAGCACAATTGTTATACATCACAGCATCATGTACTTTCTATACACAGACATATACATGCATATATATACATATGTAAAACACTATGCATATGTGCATATACTGTAAAAATCACTCCTGGTGAGGTGCTGTGGTGACGTAGATATGTGTAAAAGTTCCTAACAGGCACCTAATGTATTAAAAAGAGGCCTATTAATTGATATTAAAAACCTAGCACTGTTCTTTCTCATTGGTTAATACAGCTATTAAATAGCATAGAGTAAATTAACCACACCAAATCAATCACACAACAGGAAGTTGTCTAAGACAGTCTCTGCTTTAAAGAACATTTCTTCTACCATTACATACCTTGAGGTCTCTATGTACTAAGTTGGGAGTGGAAGAATGATGAGTATACTTACATATTGTTGTGAAGGCACCCACAGAACAGACAGCAGTAGCTACCCAAAATGAATTTATTGCAAAAAAAGTTACTTGGCCCTCCTAACAAAATCAAATTACAAGTTCAGATGTCAGTTGGGAATTTACTACTACAGAACTAATTCCTAAGCTTTAAGAAATATTCTTTCTAGAAAGATGAACCAAAATATGTGCGCACTCTTTCGTAAAAGGTAAACCCTCCCACACCATACCCATACCCATACCCAAAGGGGGTCTCTCAACCAAAGGGGGTGAGAGCTCACTCAAGGACATATCTAGAAGAAGGAATCACTCAGTCCATGGAAGTATTCTTGGACGGTGTCCCAGTCCCACAGGAGGATTCCGTGACTGCAAGGCTCACTTACTCAGAGGGAACTGACTCAAAATCAGCTCTCCAGTGGAGCTCCATTTATATCCTAGTCGAGCATTCACTGTGGTCATACTCATTAGTTGGGGGAAAGCCCATGAGAAAGGCAGGCTAAGGACCTGGACTCTGGTGCACTGGTTAATTGTCATGAGTTGCTGTTTAATGGCTGTAAGGTGCTGAACCAATCTTTATCAGGTCTCTGGCAAGCCCTGGCCCTTGTTAGGTTTTTGTCAGTATGGCTGCACCTGTCACACATACACATATAATAAGCTTACTCTTTCATAGTCCATAAAATACCTGTGTCTAGTGCTCTCTCATTTTAAGTATCTCACCCTCAAATCTCCTTGTTTTACCTCTTTTTGACTTTTTCCACTCTGCGGATCTCCTCATGGCTCACAGTAGGTCTTGGATGAAGCCACAGATTGCTGCTCCTTTCAAATATTATCTACTTCTTCACAATTTTCTCAGGTGGAATTAGAAATTACTGTCCCATCATTGAGTTTCTAAACCTCTGGGGGATTTATGACCAAAATATTTTTATGAAATAATGGAGAGTCAAAAATGATAGACTTGAGAGCTAAAAGGTAGTGCTTAGAAGTGGAAAAGTGAATGGATGGAGAGAGCAGTTTCAGGGAGCACTGAAAGGCCAGAGGAGAAATAAGACAGTTATTACCAAGTAACAGAAATCAATCACCTGCCTCTGCCCAGTGTCTTGGGCCTGAACTGTAAATGTGTACCCCTCTGCAGACACGTATGAAACCAGCATGAGCCTAAAATTAATCCAACTCCTATTGCCTGCCTCTTGGCAGCCCAGCTAATAGAAAGGCTGGGCATGGCAATTCAGGTAATGCTTGTGAATCTGTGTCTCTGAACAATTGTAAGGATGATTATTTAAAATTGTGAGCTAAATTCTGTGATGAATTTTACCTTATGTTGTGGGTCTGGCTGAGCTGATTTGCTGATTTTCCCCATAGCAGCACTCATGGTGCAGTACTGGGAGCCAGAGGGTGTTGATAACACACCTGTGTTGTGACTAGCAGTGCTCACACAGAACCAAGGGCCTCTCCAACACTTCCCCCAGTGGGATGGGGGGTGGGGGAGGCAAGATCTGGGAGGGGATACAACCCAGACAGCTGACCCAAACTGACCAATAGGATATTCTATACCATATAACATCAGCTCAACTATAAATGGAGAGGGCAGGAGAAGGACAAGGGGCATTCGTTGGGAAGATGCTTGTCTTCTGAGCAACTGCTACGCATTCTGGAGCCCTGCTTCCTGGGACAGGCCTGACACCGCCTGCGGATGGGAAGTAGAGAGTAACATCTGTTTGCTTTGCTTTGTGCACGTGGCCTCACTTTTTTCCCTACTGTTCATTAAAACTACTTTTATCATAACCCATGGGTTTTTTCCATCTTATTCTCTCCCCGCTTGCCCTGCTGATGGAGGTAGGGGGGGAGTGATAGAAGCTCTTGGTGGGCATCTGGTGCCCAGCCAAGGTAAACCCACCACAACTTATCTAACAGTAGATGCACTTTAGTCACTGCAAGTATAATACTTCACTCCTTCATGTGATTACAGCTGGGAGCTGAATTCTGTCATAGTCTGGACTCTGCTGTACTACATAGTTTAGGTAAAAATGAATGAAGTGAATATAAAGCCCATATAGGATGTAAGAAGCTCCATTTGCTTTGTATTCAGAACATGAACTAGAATATTAAAGCAGGATGTATCAAAAAGAGGGGTTATCCCACTTAGAAACCTGTGAGTTCTTGCCATCTAGCACTGTGGAAGTGACTCAGCTATTCGAATTGAGACCTAGTTACTTAATCATTTCTTAGGATTTCTGTCTCTCACTTTCTTTCATCAGAGAAAATAAAGGATCCCTATGGTTTAGTTTACATCTGTGGGTCAAGAACTGTCTATTGGTTTCATATAACAAGAAAATCAACCACGTAAAATATTCATCTGTTTTGTTGGGTTTTGTTTTTTTTGTTTTTCAGATGACCCTTCATTACTTTTTGCCTATACTTGTGCATATATCTGTATTTGTATCCATCTATACCTATCTATATCTATATCTATATCTATATGATCTATCTAATCATCTCTCTGTATATATCACATCACCTATATCTAAATCATCATATATATGTATAGACATATCCATAATAATTTTCTTTGATTCAGTTTGAGTACTTGCAGATCCAACTCTTGGAAAGTCAGCTAAAGGAAAACAAAGAGCATAGCTACTTTTGTGCACGAAAA
The DNA here is from genome assembly GCA_013401335.1 of Brachypteracias leptosomus. Taxonomy (NCBI): domain Eukaryota; kingdom Metazoa; phylum Chordata; class Aves; order Coraciiformes; family Brachypteraciidae; genus Brachypteracias; species Brachypteracias leptosomus. The sequence goes on from VYZX01032164.1 coordinate 72,343, forward strand.
AGGGAAAGTTCTTAGCACTTACTACTTCAAAAAATGCCAGACCAAAAGTTTAATTCCACATATTTTATCTGCTGACTTTGCTTTTTGAGCACCAATACTGTCTTATTAGCTACTTTTGCACAGTTCTCAGGGTCAGATTCTACCCACCTCTACACGTCTTTGAGCCCACTTGATTTCCATTTCATTGTATATATTTTAAATCGGCTTTGAATGGGTCTATGCCTGTTGTTCCATTTCACAGTGTGATAGTCAAATCTCTTCTATGACAAGTGTAGGTGAAGCAAACTCACTTCTTGAAAAGGTGAGTTTGTTTTCCTTCATGAAAAAACCTTTAGATTTCAGAAATGTTGTCAGGAAGAGACTCACACATGTTTATATATAAAGGCATATATACTTTTTAAAGAGTATTAAGGAGCTGCCAAAAAGATTTTCAAAACTGCAGACTTGTATCTCTGGCTACTCAGCTACATTTAAAACTTGACTCCAGACACTTCAGTTCAAGCATCTTTACATGGATCTCAATTGAAGCACTTGAGACTTTGTGGTCTCTTCAGGGAGAAGTGTCTGTGCCAAAAGGATGTTAGTTCCTCAGCCCAACATGATTTCAGCTAAATGAGATAATATGCAAATTCATCACACAGCATTACCACTCACCATATGTGCAAAGAGTCTGTTTTTTAGTTCAGTCATAGGCTTCTCCAGATTCCCTCACAGGACATCAACATGGTGAAATAATTTAATTTTAAAATCTAAACTTTGTATCATGAACGTATACCCTCTATGTTAAGGAATGGATAAACTGTGAAGAGTTGTCCCTGAAGAATAGACATGAGAAGGTTGAGAGCCTATGGGCGAGAATTAGGGATCATGACAACAAAGGGAGCCTTGTGGTTGGTGTTTACTACAGGCCACCTTATCAAGGGGAGGTCATTGATGAAGCCTTCATGCTCCAGCTCCAGGACACATCACACTAGCAGGCTCTCATCCTGATGGGGGACTTTAATCACCCTGACATTTTCTGGAAAAGTAGCATGGCAAGCTGTAGGCAATCCAGGAGATAATCCTAGAGTGCCTGGATGACAACTTTTTAAAGCATGTAATAGACAGCCCTACCCGAAGGGATGGGGTTTTAGATCCAATAGTGACCAACGCAAGTTAACTTGTTGGGGACATCAAGATTGGAGGCAGCCTGGGGTGCAGTGACCATGCATTGATTCAGCTCACTGTGCTAAGGGGTATAGGACAGATGAAAAGCAAAGTCAGCACCCTAAACTTTAGGAAAGNTCCCCGCTTGCCCTGCTGATGGAGGTAGGGGGGGAGTGATAGAAGCTCTTGGTGGGCATCTGGTGCCCA
>VYZX01032166.1:0-56774 GCA_013401335.1 Brachypteracias leptosomus
ATCTGAGAACTGAATTCATTGAACCCTTGCCATTGAGTGGTGCTTTCAGAGGATAATACATTTCCTGATGGAACATCTCTCATCAGTCAGGAGACGTACAAGAGTCAAAAGGAACTCCTAGAACTGGTACTAGGGAAAAATACTGAATAATACAGAATGACATTTCTGTAACTATTTGGTGGTAAAGCTCCTTATCTTTTGATCATGACTTTCCACAGCATTTGGCTGTAAACAAGTCTGTAATGTGAAGATGCTAGACTATAGTGAAGTTATCGAACCATGTGTTCACTACACATGCCTTTTCCCATTGATCTGAGCTCTGAACAAAGCATCTGTGAGAGAATTTTGATTTAAAGGAGTGTGAAAGAAAGCACTGATTTTTTTNTTTTATTACCAATGTGTGAAGGAAACAGATCTCAAGCTCCTCTTCTGTTCTGATAATATATATTATTCAGTGGTCTGAAATAATATGTGTATATCACCAAGCAAGAACTTAAGTTTTAAGAGATTTGATCACACTGTTGGTAAGTCAAGATCCATGTTCTCCAGTATCTGGCTGACAATGGTCACTCCAAGAGCCCTCTTCCTCCTGCGATGTCTGTTACTATCTGAGGAAATAAGACCTGAAACAAAAATGACAGTATTCTTGTCCGAAATCTCTTTATAATAAGGATGCAGGGGATGTGGGAAAATATAACACTTTTGCCATTCTAGTCATTTATTAAAGATCAGTGGTGGCAGGCTCAGCATAGTACAGCAAAAGGAACCAATTAAATATTATTTATTTGTACTTATTTGAGTTTTAAAAGCTAAAGTTTCATAAAGTTTACATAGTCACTCATACAAATATGTAATAAAATCTTAAAGATCCTGGACTATTGAGCAAGTCCTACCAAAACAAGTATTTTGCCCTGTTTGTTCATCTTACATTTTTTTGCAAAGCTGAGTATTTTTTATGGGTGGGACTCTGAAATCCTGATATTCTGTATCTTTAATGAATCTTGTATGCTATAATGATTTTTGTGGAATCAGGATTGATTTTTGTTGTTGTTGTTTATCCAAAACTGAAAAGATTTTAACAGGTGGACTGTCAGACACAATTGCTTTATGAGAAGGAGCAGCAATTAGGATGTCTTGTGTGTAGGTTAACTCCCTGGCCTCTCCTCTAAGCAGAAGGAAAAGCAGTGGCCCCTGTGTGCTGCTGACAACCTCCAAACTACTGGCTTGCATTCATACAAATTCCTTCTTCAGCTCCACAAAAATAATTTCTTTATTCCACGTGAATTGGAAGGCTTAGGAGCATGGCTAGAATACATTTTCAACAAACACTAGGTATGTTCTCTGAGCTACTAGGCACAGGTATTACCTTTTGCACTAGTCCTTGAGATGCTGCACTCACTGAATATGTTACTGAGAAACTCAAAGAACTCAACTAACTTCAAGAAGTCTATAAAAACCATACACAAAGTGCTCTTGGGTGTGCAAGATAAAAAGAAGGGAGTCAAAAGACAGTGAGAAAGGTAAACAAGAAAAGCCCTGCCAGAATCAATGGATTACAATATTCCAATGAGAATTAAAAAAAACCCAAAACCAAAGCAAAACAACAAAAAAGGCAAAACCAATTGATTTAGTAATCCCTACATTTTTACTTAAGAAATAACTAACAGAAGTGAAGCAAACTTTTCTGGTACACCTTCATCAACTGTGAATTATTCTTAAGGTCAAGCATTTGCAAAGGAGGTTACTTTGAAACATCAGATTATTCCAGAAACTTCACCTTATCTAAATTAGTTCTGCCCATGTTCTCAGCCAATAAATTTCTCTACCTGTTTGCATATTGATTTTTTATCATCTTTTATTTATTTCAGTTTCCTCAGGGGTAAAAAGAAAAAGTCTATTAAGCAGCTAACAGGAAGTATGTGTTCTGAAAGGGTTTTCTTGCTGTCAAATGTCTCTGGCTGGATCACTTTACAAATGTAAATTAAAAGGTTTAAAATGTACTGACACAGTGTAGAATTCTAATTTGACTTAGACAACATGTTTTCTCATTTAAAACACAATCCATTGTTTTTCTCCTCTAACACCCCACTGATCTCAATCAGGACTCACTAACTCTGAGCTCTCTTCTGGTATGAGAAAAAAAGATTGTCTAAAGGATCTTTATTTTATTTTTATAGTCCATCCATTTTGCTTCCCTTTTTCTGAAACAAATGAAGCAATGCAGCATATACATATCACCTCATGGGCCTCAGCAAGTAAGCATGAGAGTTAAAGCAATAACCAATAGCAGTAGCTTGCAAGATTTTACAGATAGATAATTAAACAGTCTATGAATATTTCATTTCCCTACACTTGTCTTTCTGGTTTTAAGTGTTCCTTGGATGAATTTACATTCCTGTGACACTCGCTGGCCAGAGCACTTAACCTTTAATAGCATTATGAAACAGTACTGCTTCTTGATGCTTCTCAGATGCCAACAAATTATCTCTTCAAATTTAACCTTGAGCATTTGATCGCATGCAAAGGCATGACTTTTCAGAGAAATCAACAGCATTATATAATCCAATGTGTATCTAGATAATACTTGGTTGGTCATCTATTAGCTCATTCACTTCACGATTGAGTTTAATTAGTTTTTATTTCTGATTAAGCTGTTGTCTCACAAAATTTTTCAGTACAAAAAGGATTACGATATTTACTTCTCCTTTGAGACCTGGTTTTTCTAAATCAGCTTTGAAGTTGATAGACATGAATCTGCCTGAAAGGGGAAGGCAGTCAATTCTTAGCTAGGCATTGATGCGTGCTGGGCAAACTCCTGTTTAGAAGCAAGAGAAGTGCCAAGAGAGCTGTGCATTAATAGAACTGTAACTAATCCCTCTGGTTCTTAAGAAAATGAAAAAACCTTTAGCATAGCCATCTACATTATCTTATTGTGGTCCAACTTCTGAGTACAAGAATTTAGGCAGAAGTTTCCAATGCTAGCACAGTATGGTTCATAACTGAGACAGAGTAACTTTAGCAGATAAGTATATAAAAATCATCAATTCCTAAAATAAATGCATGAATTATGAAGAAAATAAATTTTTAAAAAAAGCTTACCTTAGCCTGGAGACCCTTCTGAGAAAATAAAACATGCTGGAGATACTATTGAAAAAAAATTATCCCACCTCGAATCTCATATACTGACTGGCCTACAGTACAAGTGCTGGTTTTGCCCAACGTACTCAACACCAGTGGCTTGTCCAAAATACTCCTTCTTTGCAGATTCCCTCCCACCACAAGTGGCTGACAGAGGTGGGATATATTCAGAGAAATCGCTTAGTAATACACCTGTATTCAGTTTAACCCATCACTATCCTGCTTAGGAGATCTAAGACAATTTATGTGGTTTTGTTTTCTCATATTCAGTAAACATTTTCAACAACACGTGTAGTTTTATGACTTAGCAAATGGCTGCTAGCACATTAGCCATAAGTGTTCTAAGAAAGATGTAACAGAAATTCTTCCAGTTTTCTTCCACTATTCCACTACACTATGTGTAAAAATTGGGAGAAACTGGAATAACTTTATAGCCTGCAGGTGTCTTATGGAAGTTTCCGGAACATGACTTTATATTGTATCACTGACTGCCAGGCTTTGGCTAACAAGTTCTCCTACAGCTTTAATTCATAACCTGATAAGGCTCATTGGTTGTCACAGCACTCTGAAGTGCTGCTTCAAGGTGTTTTTGGGGTAGAGATTTCATTTTAGAATGGGATCAAGGATCAAGAAACTTAGATCAAAGCTTTTAGAACACTGAGTAATAAAGTCAGAATAGTAAAATTTTACACCTGCACTGAATATGATTAAGAGATAAAATAGAAAAATAGTCCTGCAAAGAACTTGCTGAGCTAAGTTCCCTGATGTATTGGGCAATTGTATCATACACGGCTTTTAGGCTGACTGAACTGCCTAGCAGTAAGCTTATTGTTTTTGGTTTTGTTCCCACTGCTCCAGCAGGAAACAGCATCCTCCTGCTCTGAGGGTTGAGATTTCACTGTGCTTTGAGACAACAGCTTTTACTTCAAACTAGAGCAGGCTACAGATACACACCCAGCCTCCTGAGATACTCCTGCTGACATCCTGTAACTCAGCTGCACATCTGAGCTCAATACGCTCCTTCAGAGCTTGTTCTAACACAGGACCAAGTAATTGCAGTAATGCCCTGCCTTCTGTCTTGTGAATTGTTCCGGATTTGCTTCTATCTTGAACATGTCTCTACCTCATTAGCTATCCCATTTTGTTCTCAGGTTCAATAATCTCTCCCTTGCTGAAAACAGGCATTTTAATTTGGGGCCATGAGTAACACCTGCAGCTCTCTCCTATGCTTCAGGTATATCACTGACAAGCTTTTTGTTGTTCTTTTGCCATGTGGTGTCCAGTTCATTATGATGAATACAATGAAAAATTATCCCCTTATCCCAACTTTGTGATGCAGCTCAATTTCCTGGTTAGGTTCTTCTGCATTACTTTAACTCATAACTCCTGATTTCTATTTCAGTGATTTCATAACCCATTTGAACACACAGCTCTTTGCCTTGAAGGCTTTTTCTGTTGTTCCAAAAATAAACTCCAGATGGCTCTTCTACCTGTAACTTGAGGACACTGCTAGTATTTAAATGCTTTAGAGTAGCTGACATTTTTTCAACGACTTTTTGAACTCAAGAGCCTTAACACAACAGGCTCTTCCTTAGGTCTTTTAATCATTCCTCTCTTTCCCAACAGTGATAACTCAGATCTCCAGCTACCCAGTCCTGTAATAACAGAAATCCCAAAGAGTCCTCAAACATCCTCCTTAATCCTCTTAATTTGTTGCTCTTAACCCATGACTAAAGGAGGCACTTGGCTGTGTCCAGGCACATCCACCGCTGCACAGACTGGAATGTTAGTGCAACAGGAAATTCTCCACTCAGCTTCTTGAAAGTTTCTCAGCTTTCTTCTCAGCTCATCTCCCCTCCCTGCTGCCTGCCAGACTGTTTTCTCCTCAGTTCTCTCTCTTCCCAGCCACTTCTTGCAATGGCCTCTAAAATATTTCCCTCATCTTAAAGTATTTTGCTCCTGCCTCTGAGCTATCAGCTCACTGCTTCCCCATCTTCCATAGAGGCACTCCCTGCTCCCAGACACCCCTGTCTACATGCTCCCTTGGGTAGGGAAGAGCAGCTCCCCTTCTAGGGCTTTTTCTAACTTCTCAAGTGCAGGATTACCAATTCAATTATACTTAGTTACAGACCTATTTTTATCCTTCCATGTAATTCTACTTAATTAACTTGGATATTTCATACAAATTTTAGTGTAGCTTTTATATGAAAACTACTCTACCATCCTCTCCCTAAGCAGTTTGATTCCAGAAGTGTCTATCTCAGCCATGCTTTGCCTTCTTGCTTCCATTCCATTATAAACATAAAGTGTTTTTTCGAACATTTTCTGCTTCTCCTGCTTTGCACAGGTCCTTCAATACTGACATTCCAATTAAAACCTTTATTCCATCATGATTTTGTCATCCTAGATATCCACCTTCAGGTCATGCCTCAGAAGCTCCCTTTTCTCCACTTTTGCCTGTGTTCCTTTTGCTGACAAGAATGGCATCAGTACTCGCTCCTTAATCACATCTATTTTCTTTTCTGTGTTTGGTACCACAAATTCACTAGATGAATATGTGTCCTGGTTTGAGTTAGAACCAAACCAATTCTGTTCAGTGATTTTACTTTTCATCTGAGTCTCTGCTAACTGCCTACACTTTCTGAAGCTAACAGCATGTTTTTGCAGACAGTGTCTGCTTCTAGCAGTGATAACGCTGATGTTTAGAGTTACTACCAAGGATTGGTTTGCAGACCAAGGTCCCTGCTAGACCTTGTGTACCACATCAGGGGGTGCAGAAAGTGAAAAGCTGCACTTGCGGGGAGGAGCGGCCAGGACAGGTGACCCTAAACTGACCAACAAGGTATTCCATCCCATATATATCATAAAATCATAGAATGTTTCAGGCTGGAAGGGACCTCTAGAGGTCATCTTGTCCAACCTCCCTACACAAGCAGGGTCATCTCTACCTAGGTCAGGCTGCTCAGAGCCCCATCAAGCCTGACCTTGAAGGACTCCAGGGATGGGGCCTCCNTTCTCAGCCCTGCCTTTGATCCCAATTTGTGTGTTCCTGAACCCAGTTCCTGTCAGCTGCTGAGGCCAGTCTAGGACTTTGCCAGTGCCTGCTCCACAGCCTCAGTGGTGACAGTGACATAATTGCCATCAGGGGAGGTTGGGTTCGATACTGGTTTTCTATATATTTGCATATATACTATTTTATTATCATTATCTTCATTAAAGCTGTTTTGGTTTTCTTTTGTAATCCAGAAGCCTCTCTCTCTCTCATTCCCTTCCTCTCCCATTTGGGAGGGGAAAGGGCCATAAGTCTCTCTCCCTTATCCTCTTTCTCTTCCTCTAACTAGTGGGGAGAGGTGTTAACAGAGAGTGTCTGTTTTAGGTGGATTGACTTTAAACCTCGACAATATGTTACTACTATTCTTACTAGTTTTGTTACCTCATTTTTCCTTGTTGTTTACCATCCTATCCTTTATTTCTTATTTGTTTCATTTTCTCAGATTTTCCTGTTCTTGTGTATTGAAAAAAAGCTGGAAAGCATTGGGGGTTCAGGTTCAACTTACATAGAAAACACCTCTTATATCATGTATCCTGATTGCTATACTCACTAGGTTAAATATGAGGTTCAGGTAACAATAAAAGTAATATATGATTCAAAAATTCAACAGTGTTTTGTCACTAGTTATTTTATTATTAAAATGTATATTTTTGGCAGTAATAGTAAAACTACATTTTACAATATTTTAAACATACATTTTACATACACTGCCTGAGCTAGTACTAATTGTGCCTGCATTATATCACACTTGAACACTCCCTGAAGTGGTAGAAGTGTTTAAGAAGGCCAGATTTTTCATTTCAACTTGTCTTCCAGCTGCAAGAAAATTTAATACGATCACCCAAAAGAGACAAACTGCTGTGTGGAAGTTTTTTCTCTCATGCTTTTTGAAACAGATGACTTAATTTCCTTTTGTTCCTGCTATCTCTTCCACCACAAAATACATGCAAGTATGATATCTTATTTCTACCTTGTCTCAGAAATACTAGCTGTAACGTGTCTACACTAAAGCATGAGTAATGTTAGATAGACACACAGGCCAAATACCTAAAAGCATGCAGCCTGGGTAACAGAAGTGGAGAGCTTGATGATTTGCAGTTCAAATCATGATGATTTCAATTGTGCACAAAAAATGATGACCATTTTCTAGGAAACTGGTGTCTCTGTGAATTGAGAAGAGCTATAAAACACAATTTCAAAAATTATGTTGTGTTAAGACCTTAAACAAAAATGGCTACAGAAATTACACACGATTTTTCAAGCTCTTGGTGAGATTTCTATGTTCACATGAAAGTTGGAATAGAAAGTATTTTTTCTGAAAAGTCAGCAGTGACTACAGCTGAAAAAGTTTGTCTGTGCCTATTTTGTCTGTGCCTCTATTATTTAGAAATATGAAGCAGACACAAAAATAAAAACCATATAAACTTTACCTTTCACTGCTTTTGAGATTTCTGGATACGTATGTTGTGCAGACAGTTCCTTCTGTTGAGGGCCACAGACAGAACTAAGAAAAGAAAAATAGAAAAGAAGTCAGATTTCCCAAATCAGTGTTTCTTCATAATTTCTCCCTCTTTTCTGGGTCTTTTTCCTTTTAGCTGACGCAGGTGACCTGCGGACATCCCTCTTTATTCATGTGACTGGAAATTGCTAGTTGATACAATCACAAAGTAAAGAAGATGGAGTAAGGACCCCTTTTGCATGAGTGCATACTGTTTTACACACCAAAACAAATGGAACCATTATTTTCTCACAATTCCAGATTTCGTTACTAATCCAAGTTATTTACAGAAAGGTACAGATCAGCAGAAAAGCAAGCAACAGTCCTTTCTAATAAAGACTTCAAAGAAATGTTCCAAAGACAACAGATCTGTTACTTTGATAGCACCTAGGCCAGATTAGAAATTTTTCATCTCTGTTATTTTTCAAAGATAAACTGAGTCTTAACTGAACTTGATGGGCAAATACATAGAAATGCAAAAAATGTTTGCTATCAGTTTGACATTCATCACTGGTTTAATTATTTGTTAAAAATATGGGAGGGCTTCATGATTTATTAAAGAAAATAATACTGTCTGCAGGGATGAAAAAAATAGTCTTTTTCCAGTCTTACAACTGGAAAGACCTGTGAAAGGTTAAAGATACTTCATCTTCATTTTATATGTATCCAAGCAAGCTTACTGAAACTCACTTATATAGCAGGGAATGTACATCCCAAGATGGTATCTCAAAAGACATTTAAATATAAAAAGGAATACATTTGGTGTAACAGTTGATTTTTTTAAAAAAGATGATGCAGGTATTACCAAAAGTCTATACCTTATAAAAAAATTGCAGCAAAGCACTGGTGATTATTAGTACATAACAACATTTTACCATATCAGCACTTTCCAGCGTTTCTAGCAAGCATACATATATTTTTATTTTTACCCTTGTGTCAGAAAGAGTCAAGACTTCCCTCAGCCTTTCCCAGCTCTTATTTCAATCACAGAATCACAGAATCACAGAATGTCAGGGATTGGAAGGGACCTCAAAAGATCATCTAGTCCAATCCCCCTGCCGGAGCAGGATCACCTAGATGATGCACTATGCAGCTTTCCAATCAACAGAATTATAGTTCAGCTTTGACAGTAAGTATGAGTTCACACTGCAGGAAGGCTGAGCTGCAGAGCTGCTTCAGCCACAATGCAATGCTTTCTTCCCTGAAGAACTCCTATCTGTGAGTGAAAATTGGGTAGATAACTCCTTACCACAGCTACGGCAAAACTTATAAATGCCTGACAAGGACAGATTCTCTACGACAACACAAATTAATTCCAGACTGTTATAGCTGTTTTGTTACTTGTTAAGTATTTCATACAGGAAACAGTTTGCATTGTACACTTCCCTAGAAAGATAGACCTGTTTTAATTCCCTCCAAGTTTTACATATGAAGAAGGAATGTTTGATTTATACCACAAAATATTCTGCAAACGACAACAAAGAGAGAGGCAGCTTTCATTTGGTACAGTGCTTGATAGTGTGGAAGCCAGCCACAGACTGCTCTCTATTATCCAGAGGGGTCATCTGGAAGGAAATGCAAGTGAACTCGGATGCTTCAGCAGAGAATACAATTCCATTCAGGATCTATGGGTTATCTATTTACATGAGAGCATGTATTTCATAAACCAGCTTGTTGCTTCATGGCCAATTACCCTGAGCTTTTTGTTAGTGCTGTTTTGTAAGTACTGCAGAAGCAAAATATTCTAAAATTGAACTATATCCATCTCTTTCAGGAAACATTTTAGAAAGTTATCTTAATCTTTTCTATGGGGATTAGTTATAAAACAAAAATATTTTATGTAGCTACTTAGGTGGGATTGATAAACTTTATTTTTGTAGCCACTGTGTTGATGCAGTAGCAATTGCTGAATTTGCCTCTCTGCAATCCTGAAAATTTAATCAGAAAACTCCAGCTTGCTGTAAATTGTAATGCTACAAGATAGGGATTTAAGTGAACACAAACAATGTAGTGAACGTAACTCAAAATACAGAAAACTATACTGTGAATGCTGGATTTCTTTGATTTAAAACCAAATTATTAAATTTAAAAAATGAAAGCACAATACTACAGTAGCTTGTTTCTTTCAAATGCTCTATTTAAGTAAGGTATACCATTTCTCAAATTGCTTTGCATCATGTTGGCCTCATCATTAACTACTCCAAATCATTCTACAAAACAAAACAAAAAACTTCCTGTTGTCCAAGCCAAATTTAATTTGACTCATTCAATTCTGCTACTTAAAATTCATTTATCAGTTTAGTGTCACAACCTGTAAACTAGAAGCAGAATGGGTAGCAGTATCAGGGCCTGCTAAACGGCAGCCTTCAGAAGCAGCTGGGCAAAGTGCTGTCTCTGCAAGTTGAGTATTTCTCAAGCCCCTGGAAATGCTTATCTCTGTTTCCCATAGTGTGAGAACCAAGGAAGCGTCCCTGTGCTCCTGCAATCGCTGTCACTAACCCCAGTCTGAACAGGACACTGTCAGGCATGCGAGCTCAGAAAAAATGCTGGTATTCCCTTACTGAGGATATAATGCCATCCTTTTAACCATGAGTTAAAAAAAAGAGGTGGAAAAACTGGGAAAATTCTGACTATTTTACTGCCATGGTTTTGTTTTGCAACTGTTTATGTTTTGTGAGAGCTTCCTTTTTCTCATTTCTCCTAAAAGCAGGACAGAAAAAAATAATACAAATTTAAAAATCTACTCACATGAAACTATTTGCTTATCATCACACAGAAATCTATGCCCCTTTATCTCTACTCCTTCCTCCTCAAAGGGCTACATCTTTGTCTTATCCCATGGAAGTCAAAGAGAAACATGGCAATGTCACTAGAAAACAGCACTCTGCATCAAATAAAGAAAATTTTTTTTAAATCACCTTTATAATGGAAACTCTTAGGTTTCCATACCTACAGCTTTCACCACATATACCAATATAACTTTGTTTGAAGAAAAGTGCACTCTTGGAAAAATTCATATATTGCAGCGCTGCAAATTCTATTTAAGTAGTAAAGGTGAGTAGTATTTAAAAAAAAAAGGCAAAAAAAGCACATCTATAATAGCATCATCCAGAGAAAATTCATAGAAAAACCCCTGGAGCATCTCAACTTTCCTGCAAATGACTGTGCTAATAAAGGATACTTAGAGATGAAAATAAAAGGAAATAGAATACTCAAGGCAGAAACATTTCTAAATATTCACTAATATGTTTGAAAATTTTACAGAAGATGCCAGTAGCTGTTGAGATTGGGCAAATCTATTTGCATGTTTCTAATGCAGAGACAGTCATGTTTATGGCAGATGTTTGTCAGTCACACCTTACATGCCCAGATACATTGCCCAATTAAACAAAAATGTGCTTAGGGCATCTCTTGGGTCACATATGGCTAACTAACAGCAGCTGTGTTGGAACAAAGGTAGGCAAGTTCCCTTGTTATGTAAACAGCATCAATCTCCCCTGAAATATTAAGATGGAAAATTTGTTAAATTAATTGTGGTTTAGTTTCCTCTCTTCTCCTGGAAAATATATGAATTCATTTATCAAGCAAGAATTGTTTTCAGGTTGAGTTGTGGTTTTTATTTTTCTTTCTTGATTTAGCCTAATGTGATATGTAAGAGACTGGATTTTTAAAGTAAAATGTCTACATCAGCTGCCTACAAAGGTGAGAAAGTGAAAAAAGGCAACAAAAGTATGAAGCTAAAACTAGGACAGCGAGGGCAGCCAGGTTAAAAATTAGTTTGGTCATTACATTTCCTAAAAAGTACAGAAAATAAATATTACTTAGCTGCTACTATTAAACTAAGAACAACAAGCAAGTGGTAGAGTTAAAATTGCAAGTCATAGTCCAATATTTACAAGCAGGGCCTTTCAAATATTATACATACTGATCAGTATGAAACACCAGGGCAAGAAAGAGATCCTTGATGTTTTGTGGACTTCTCTATTTAGTGAAGAGTTCATTACAGATGGGCTACAACAGCCAGAAGTTTTATTACAAAATATAAAGCCATGGCAGTGCTGTCTGCCTAGACTAAGGCAACTTCCTCACTTTTGACAGCAAAAGGATGAGGAATAATTCAGAGCATCTACTTATCCTCCTCTCTTGGCCTTATATATGAAAAATCTAGGACTGGAGGAGGGATAGGAGCTTATATTCTTTCCATGTCCCAACTGCCTATTAGAACTTACTGAATTCACTATTCTTTCTATCCCAATTAGGAGAGGAATGGGATGGTCATCTTCATGTAATTTGTCTAATTTCTGATGGTCCTCCTCTCTAGTATAAAGTAGCTGTAAGATGAGTAATACCTTCAGATATTCTGAAGATTTAGATTGGAGAAAGTGCAAGAAATTAATCTGTCAAACTAGAAACCTGACAGCAGGTGAGGGGGTCAAAAGACTGGTCAGAGAGGGTTTAGGAGATGCCTCAAGGATTGTTTTGACAGATGTCTTCAGTTACGAAAATGCAGTTAGCTTTTACCAATACACAGTTATCTTTTTTCCTGTAAACAGCTACTTAAATAGAAGCTGAAAACATCAAATGAACTTGTTAGTATTTGTTAGTTAAATGCCTGCAGTCACTTCATTTATATGTTTAAAAGTTTAGAAATTCAAAGGCGAAACATAAAACTTATGGACATCTAGGACAGAGAATTGAAATCATAAAGTACAGCTGAAACCAGACCTACAACCTTTACTGCTCAAGAGCTGCTTCAGACTGTGTCCAGAAACAAGAAACCAGAGTGTCCTCTAACAGAAGGATGTGATTCAGGTCTTTCAAAAAGACTCCATGAAATGCCTCCTTTGCTCCTTAAGTTTGTCATCAGCTGCTTCCTTCCTCCCACACTTATCTGCAAATCACATTCCTTTAGTACAAAGTAGAGAACAAAAATTTGAGGTTGCATTTTGCCTTTGGTCAGAATGAGAAAAAACACTTTGTAGCAGAAACCCCTAATTTTTAATCATTATAATTAACTATGGCCATATACTAATCCATCCCTAAACATCCAAATGAAAGAGGAATGATTTGAAAAAGGCTGGTAGGCAGATGCCATCAGCCTAGTGGGTCAATGAAAGTAATTAAAGTTTCCCAAAGACCTCATTCTTTCAGATTTCTTTTTCAGTAACTTGAAAAGACAACACAGAGGGGGTTCTTCCTTTAAATGTAATGATATCCGTCAAATCCATTTGTTAATATTAGTTCAATTAAAACAACACGTAAGATATCAAATGTAATTAAGTTCTGTATAGATTTCACTTTCACAGGAGACTAAGAACAGCAAGGCAGAAATGATGTTATTCTGTTTCTAGAGCTCATTGGAACCACTAATGATTTCAAAAGCCCATGACTCATCAGCTGCAATTAAAATAATAGCAATGGCAGTGACCTCACCAGAAGACAAAAAAAATAAATTACATAGGCAGCAAGCAATACAGCGAGATGAAGTTGGAGTAGAGATGTTACTGATTCGTGGGATGGGAAGAGAGTAATGCTTCTGCTATTACAAGCAATGATGGCTGGCCACAAAACAGCAGTTCCAATTCATTGCACATCTCCGACTTTGAGGATCTGACTTACACTTTGGAAAATCTCTTTGTAGGCTGCTCCTGGAGGCAAAGTAAACATAGCCCAGAAGCACACACTCTGGCCAGCAGATGAACCACGTGCTGAACACTGCCAGTCTTTGGCTTTTGCATATCTCAGGTTATTCTTTTACTTAATATTTTTAGTAATAATGGGCAAAGACAGCTTCAACAAAACAGCTTCCACAGGAAAGAAAGAGGTTTGTACAATTGTCTTTGTGGTGGGTTTACCTTNTGCACCTCTGATGTGCCGCTACTTTGATTAGCTGTAGAGATGAGAGAAATTTTCAGTATTAAAGAAAAGAACAATCACTGGCCCCTAAGTGAAAAAAAAAAAAAAAGTCTGTATTTCAACACCTGGCCATTATTCTCAGCAAACTTCCTTTCCCACTTTCCTCCTCAAAACCTTTGTTTTAAACATCATCATCATCTTGTGCAGATTTGTCGTCCTCTTTTCACTTGCTGGCTAATGACAGCACAGGTTTTGGTACTATTAAGTAGGCTGGACAGATTATCTGCACTTACACCATCCTCTCTTCCTCCTCCAGTCTCATGTTTGTAGCTTATTTTCTCAGAGACCAGATAGCATCATTTCTGTCCTCCCCAGTAGGATACTTAGAGCACATGGGCATCTTCTCTTTTCCACCTACCTGGGCCTCCAAATAGAATGATTGTTCTTTTTAATGCATCAGTCACAGAAACAAACAGAAGAGCCATACAAAATGGCTACATCCAATTTAGGGCATTACTTATTAAAAAACAAAAATCACCCTGTTAAACAGCTTTATACACAAAAGAGTTTGAAAAACACTTCTAAAAGTCACTGCCCTTTGTATCTGGCTGCTAAGCTGCCAGTGTAATCATCCCCTCAGCCATTTCAATAAAAATGAGGCATGTTTACAAAAACCCTACTGTTTCAGCAAACTTGACTTATCCAACCAAAGCAAGTCAGTTGGCAGAGTTGGCATCCTCCTTTGGGATGCAATATTGGGAAGCTCATAGCTCAATGAGGACCTGTGATACAAAAATTGCTCTCTCGATCCTTTCCTTTGTCCTTCAGCAGTCTGAGCTGACCGCTGAATCTACCAGTTTTCAGGTAAACCTGACTTAATATGTTCTATTAATTTCATATCTCCCCTCCTATTTAATTGCCATGCTTTGCAAAGTACCAGAGTGCACTGACTTCTGCTGGAAATGAAGCTAGTAGGCATGTTTAAATTTTAAAAAAAAAAAAAAAAAAAAAAGGGGGAGGATTTCTAAAGTTTGTTTGTTTGTTTTCCTTCTATGTTAAATTTCATACTTCCCTTTCTTAATAGGCCTGCATCATCTCTATTGCTGGTGGTAACCAATTAAAGGATAGAACTTTAGCTTGTTTTAAAGATTCTAGGCTGGAAATTATGAAATAAAGTCCAGTAGTCATACATTATGGACCTCTGACATGAAAAATCAAGAGAGACAAATGATTTTCTGAGCAGAGAGCTAGACAATAAATCATGTATAACAAAGATTTCACAAAAGGAAATTCTGGCAAAGACACAAGGTATTTCTCCCTGTTCTTGGTTTTTTGTTTTGTTTTTTTTTATTATTGTTTGAATGTTGATCTTGACATCTCAGACACTCTGTTAACACTGCCATGAAAGCTGCTCAGGAAATAAATCTGATTGCTAACTCATGAAAGGTTTCTTCCCCAACAGCATTCTAAATAAACTAATAGTTGGATGTCTAAATGTGTATTTTGAAAAGATACTTCTTAATTCCTTACTAATAGTCTTAAAATCTCAAATTAGACCAGTGGGTTTGAAAACTTCCTGGTACTTAGAGATAATATTTTTCATCCAGACCAAACTTTCTGTAAACAAAAGAAGCCGATGAGTCAGACACTCATGAGGTCTGCACTGGCCTTTGTTCTCCTAGTCTATTTTATATGGTATGCATACAGATATTGCAGTGATGGGCATCAAAACAAAATCCTACACCAGGCAGTCCCACAGTTCCTTGATACCTCAAGGCAGTTATGAAAAGCAACAACTAACACCCACCTCCATAAATTCTTTTTTTGTTTCCAGATGAGACTTGCAGTCTATCAGCAGGAAAAGAATCACATTTTCAAACTCATGTTGTATTCATCAGCATACAACAAATAAAAAAATATTAGTTATTTTTTTCTTTACAAACCTGGGTCTCCATTTGGGAGACATATTCCCATTCGTAACCAGGTGGCTGGTGCTCTGGTGAGAGTTGAGAGGGGAACAGAGGGAAGGAAAAAGGGGATTAAACAAGAAGAGGAGGGATATAATTATGTCCATTCTCTGCCAGATACTATGCCAAGTAATATAAATTAAGCCAGAATTTGGCACTCTGCTAATCAAACTTAAAACTCTCCCTGCTTGGTGCTTAATGACACATCCTGGATATTCAGCATACAAAAGCATGAAAAGGTTCTGTTAGATTATAATGGTTACAAGAGAGAAGTAAGAAAGCTTGTGGCACACACACAGAGCAGAAAGGGCACTGATTCTTTACTAGGTTTTGATCAAGACAAAAAAAACTCTAAAGCAGAAAGCCTCAGGTTTTTTGAAGCTAGCCATTTTGTTAGCGTTTGGCCTGACTGTAGCTGTATTTCCTAATCAGGAATGACAACAGAAAGGAGGTGCAGAACAAGTGAACTGGCTTCTCCCTCTTCAGCAAGGTGGACTACACAGCTTCTTCCGCTGGAAGGATGGGATGGCTCTGTGTAGCCCCTTCCCATCACACAGCCAGCATACGTGTCAGTACCTGACACTAACCCAAAGGGAGCAGGTTTACTAGGGAGGTGTATAGCAAGTCTTTTCATCATGTGCTTTACATGGCCTCCACATAATATTCCCCATCTGGCTGTTACCTTCCCAACTTGAGACTTCCTGAGGAAGTCCATGTCCCTTGGCCCAGAGGACTATCACCTCCTATAACAAGTAATGTTTCTAAAATGGTGCAAAAATCCCCTGCATTGTTGTGACCCCAGTGCAACACCTAGGTCGAAATCACCTGACACGTCCAGGGCATGTCCAGGCTCTCCTTAGTCAAGACCTGCTTGTCTGTATTGACCAAAGATTCTTCCTAGGTCCTAGTTAAGCTCATTTTATGGATGATGCTGAAATAGGTCAAATGATTGTCTCTGAAGGGAAATTTGGGATACCTGCGCAGAAGCAGATGACCAGTTTTCCAATACTAGGTGAGGTGATTCCCACTACAGTCACTAGCTTAACATCAGACCCCTCATTCTGGCTGTGGCAATTATGCTGTGCAGCACAAGCACTGCCATATATTTTTGCTGCAGATGCCTCCTCCCTTCCTCCTCCTTCTCTTTCTGTGAGAAGCTGCAGCAGTCCCCAAGTGTTCAAATGACCTGTACTGCATTGGACACATCTTTACAAAAACAGCATTTAAAATTCATTACAGTTTGCCCTGCCCTAGTAGTACTTCCAATTTGAACCAAATCTGCCGTGTTCAAAACATGTATCTGCTCAGCACTGTATTAAAGAGGCAAAAACAAAAATCTTCCTCTTCATACACCAGGTAGAAAGCAGACAAAGGAAAAGAATGGTAGTGGTGAGCACAGCACTGGCATATTAAAACTCACATGAAACTGCAGAGCCAGATGCTGTTGCTGTAAAGGCACTGTCGGAACAGGATCGTTCTGGTTTTCCCAAAGCAGACACGTAAAAATGATAAGGAATGTTGGCTTTTCTCTTTGACTGCAAACTAGCAAGAAATATATCCTGAATACAAGCCAGATACTGTATGATAGAACAGACGAGTAAATTCTTTTGGTCTACACATCTTTTACATTAAAGATTCTATTTAAATTGAGGAAAATTTCATATCAGTAAAGCACAGTTTGTATACCACTAATATTTTCAGGGGTCATTTCATATCTGTGCTTTGGTTAGTGTTACTGTGACATTAGTATTAGCCAGAAAGGAGACACATAAGGCAGAGCTGGGGCCTGCTGGGGCCTCTTCATGCATGTTGGCAGTGAAAGGATGCTGCTAGTGAAGCTCCAGCATCACTGGCTGTGAGTCAGCACTGGGGCACAGCATTGAACAGGTTTATTCTGAAAGCTCAGATCCAGCAAAATACTTGAATGCAGCTCTCATGTAAAACATGGGAATAACTTCGGAGAGCTGCACCTCCTCAGCCGCCCCAAGCAGGGCTCAGCACCACAGGAGCAGCCTGTGTCAGCTGCATTAACCACAGTGTGCATGCGTAATTCCACCGATACCCAGGGCAGGGTACATCTTTAGAGATGCCACCCCCAGTTCAGAAATACAAAACCCATTATAAAATTAATGATGATATGAGACTTTGGACAATAATAGCACCTTTTCTTCTGCAGCACTGACAGATTGTCACCCAGTGTTGTAAAAGCTATGCATCGTGTACTTTGTGTCACTAACCTGGCACCTCAAATCATCTTTTCAATGACTAGTCTGAGTTTTACAGCATCTTCTATAGCTGAAAACCTCACAAACACTGCCTCATTAAGCTGCACAGCTCCCATTTCAGGTAACTAATGTTTATTATCCTAATTTTAGAGCACAAAAACATAAGATCCAAAGAGATTAATTAGACCATATAGCAAGTCAACGTCAAAGGCAAGACTACAACACTAGGACTCCTCAGTCAATCCCCATGTTCACACTGACAGGCAATGATACACAACAGCCTGTTCTGCACAGGAGCTCCTGGTTTTGACTCACAACAGCCCCACTCTGGAGTCACTGGAGAGTCATGAAACATACATTTACATACACTAGTTCTCTCATTGAACTCAGCAGTGTTTCAAGTCCAGGCAAAAAATCCCCTCTGAGAAATGAGTACATGTGGCATTTCCAGTGAATCACAGCACCAAAATTACCTAGTCAATTCATTTCCTATTTGGAAAGGTTTACATTCTCCTAAAGACCCCTCACAATAAGACCACCACCCCCTCCAGCATCACTGTAGTTAGTTCATCCTATGGGCTTGGCTAGTATCCTTTGGAAACCTAAAATATGCTTAGCACACTTTAAATTCTACCCATTGAAGTATAGTCTTGGTTGTGCACATTTTATACACACATTTATTCCCACTGCCAGCAATTCTGACCAGTGCAAAAAAGTACCCACAATGTAACAAGCAATAAAAATGCACATTGAATACTTTTTAAATTTACTACTTGTTTACATAATCATCAGCCTTTTAAAAATGTTTTATGTAATTTAAAATAATTATGAGAAAACCCTTATTTTATTATTATTATTAATTCATAATGAAGTTATGACTACCTGGAAGTTTCTACCAGCATTTCAAAATGTTGGCTTAGTATTTTAGTTTAAAAGCCAGATAAAGTAATTTAATATATTTATTTGAATAAAGCATTTCCTTCAGAGTGATTTTTCAACAGAAATATATTTATTATATCAGGAAAAGTTGAAAATAGGCAAATTTAATGGAAAAAATATGGTTTAGGTGATGCAAGACATTTTCATTCCACTGTTTAATATTGGAACAATTGAAGAAAATAACTAGAGATGTGCCTGCAGAACTCAGCACGTGAAATTTAAACCAAAAGTGGTCTTGAGAATAGGTGGGCAGGTTATATGGGTGAGAAATATTCCCCAAGAAGAATAAAGTGACCTAATGAAAGCCAGAAAAAAGAAAAAAGCCAAGGCTGGATTAGAAGTTCCCAGTCTTTCCCACTGTATCTTTCTAGTTTTGAGAAAATGTGTATAACTTCTCCGATGGGTAGTAAAACCTTTGCAGGATCTTTATTGCTCTGGCTGATGACTGATGAAATCTGGTTGAAATTCCCTGCTCAGTATATTCTCTGCCTTTATTCCCATTCTGAGACAACTAACTTCTCGTGCTCCATATATCAAACGGAGATACCTTGCACAGGCTTGAGGTTGCTAAGTCAGATGCCTAAGCACTACGTGCCGCAATAAATAACTGAGTGGACCTGGCCTCAAGGCACAAGTTCCACCATTAGTTTGAAGTTAAGGAATAAGGAAGGCAAAATAAAATATAATCTGAGTTAAGATTCAATCCCCAGGCTGAAATTTGATGGAACACGATGTTTACTCAAGCAGCTGGAATAGCAAAACACATGCATAAAAGGCAGTATTGCCATTTATTGTAGCCATCATTTCACACTAGTACAGTCTCAAACATGGACTAAGGTACAAGCCTTTCAAATCAAAGGTGGCTTGAAATCCCAGTTTCCATATACAATATAGGAAGTGTGCTCTGCCTCAAACATCTGACACATTTGCTTAAAAGGACTGACCTAGACCAAGAAACATATTCAGCGGAAATTGTTTCTTCTCTTGCCCTGGGCTCAATCCCTCATTTGTTTGTCTGCTAAACTCAAGTTTTCTTCTTCATTTAGCTTCCTTTTTCATGCTTTTGAGAAAAAAAAATAGTGAGAAAGGTTTTCCTTTTCCTTTCTGTGATGGCTTTAAGAAAGTCTGCTACTCAACACTGTCTTTTGGTGCAGGTCTTTTATGGTAGCAGGTCTGACTTCTGAAATGAACTTTAAGCAAGAGCTACAATGTTATACTCATCACCCATTCATGAGTTCAGATAACTGATTGAATAAACAGTTTCTCTTTAGCAGATAAAAACTGCAAGGGCCATTGTTACAGACATGGTCTCAGACGCTCCTACTTAGGTTTTTGCCTGTCACAGCTGTCAGCTGAGCATTAACTGGGCAGCAAGTTAAGCACAGCAGCAGCTGAGATGGAAGGGAAAGGAGGAACAAGTATGGAAGATTTAGAAGGTAGCAAAGAAAAAAAACAGAAAAGGGAAGAAGGCAGCTCCCCCTCACCTCTGTGCTTCGTGGCAGATCTGCCTCACCAAAGGGAACAGAGCCAAGATTGTCTTCTGCCCCCACCACTACCTGCTGGGACTGGAGGGGGCTCTGCCCTCACTCCCCTGCAAAATGCTACAGAGAGGTTCTGGTGTGGAGTCCAGCCTGGAAATGTGCTTTATCTTATCATCTCCCAACAGCCACCTCCTTCAGGAAAATGAGGTGTTTCTCTCTTTAATACCAACGAGTGAGCTATCTTAATTTACTTTCCACATGATTACACACAATTTGCATTCCAAATACAAATTAAATAAATAAATAAATAAAACCCTAGAACTGACAAAACTCTTAGTTTCTCCTACTTCCCTGTTTAATTTTGTCCTGCTATTTTGCACTGTTGCCTTTAAATGGTTTGTCCATAGTGTGTTTTTAAGGTTACAAGCAAGAGCAGGTTTGAAAAACAAGGGAGCTATACAGTTGCAAAGCTGAAGCGTAATTGGCATACGAATAAATGCTTCGATAGCAACTTGAGTACAACTGCACTGATGTGGCTTGTTTTCAGTTTCTCTCCCACTTTTTGAAAAATCTTGGGCCTGGTAGAGTGGATGAACTTGGGAGCGGCCACCAGTGTTACAAAAGAGCTGGTTAAAAGCACAAAGACTGTGCAAGAAGACATCTATCACTGATTTTGGAGCTACCCAGTTGGGTACTGTGGACTATGACCATGTCTAATCTTCTTAAAATAGGGTAAATATCACCTGCCAAATGTGTACTAAATACTGTGCTCCCATGGGATTTTCGACACTGACTCCTTCCCTGGTTTTGTTGGATCAGAGCAATGGCATCAGTAAGGAAAAAGCTGTCTCATCACATGTAGAAGGGAAGGGTTACATCCACACTTCCAAAAGCTGTAGTTTTATAATACCAGGACAAAAATCTCTGTGAAATATCTTAATTGCACAGACATTTAAGCCTGAAACTCTACCAGCTCAGATCCTGGTTTTCCTGCTCTTGGTCAAGACAGGAGAGGAGCTATTCTTGTGATCTACAATCCATCCTGGGGGCAAGAGTTTCCCCACTGAGCTGCTTTGTGCAGCTACTGTCAGTATAGAAAGTTGCAGCCATTTTGCTGTAAGTATTCTGAAAATTAAAAGCTATTCCTACAACCCATAACCAGATTTCCAGACCATCCTAGCAGCTTGTCCCCCATCACCTCAGCCCAGTCTCTCTCAAAAAAAATCCTATCTGCTCTGGGACAAGCAACATTGAGGTTATCAGGAGATGCTGTAACAGGACGTCCTGTCTCCACAGCCAGGCAACTACTAAACAGGAAGAAATTAGGTCTTTTGTTGTTGTTTTCTTCATAATTCTGCCTGGCACGATGCGTCTTTGAAATATGGTGGCAACGACAAATATATGAAGTCTACCCAAGCATTCCTAGGAACAGAAAACTAGAGGGAAAATGATAGGCTCCTTCTTCGGTTTCTTTTTCCCTCTAAAAGAGAGAAACAGGTCTAGAAGGTTGGACATAGATGCCCATCTGTCACTGTAGTCGAAACCATAAATCCCTGGTCACAGACTCATGTTGTTCTAACATTATCAGATCAGCCAACGGAGCAGATACAGGGAGATGGGACATTCCCTGAGATTCTATTTGGCATAGAGAAGTATTGACAGAAGCTGAAAAATTTTCCCTGATATTTTTTACTGACGTTCTCCTACAAACAAACAAAAATGAGTGAAGATCTATTCTGTCAAGGGAAGGGAAAAAAAAACAGTGAAAAGTATTGTTTTCTAAAAAAAAACCCCAAAAAACAACAAAGAAAAAAGAAGACATCTTTTAACAACTGTGTTTGGTTTAGGCAAGGTTTTGAAGAGAAGGGCTTAAACTGGCCTGCAAATTTCCTGTGGTATGGCTGTATTCTTTAATTCTACTTTTTAATGTTCCCACTTTTCTTTAAAAAGTAGCATTTCAGGGAAAAATATTTTTAAGAAAGACCTTGAAATCACAGGCAATTTGATCAAGCCCACAGGGATAAAGCCTAGGGCTTGACTCTTGAGCTCTGGTGAAACTAGCTGAAGTGTTTAAAGATGTTTCTGTAGCCTGCCGACATCGCTGTTCCTTTGCTGAACTCCCACATGCCTGAAGAAAAGCAGCAGAAGCAAAGGTGTGTAAACATATCAGCCATTCTTGCTCAGAGGCTCTTATACCAGTGTTGTCTCACTTCTCAGGCCTAATTAGCCTGGACAGTCAAAGACAATATGTTTGCTGCTGGAGTCATAGCAACCAGACCTGGTCAGTTCCTGGTTAATGTATCTCTAGCCTCGCCCACCACCCCAATGACAATCACCTGGTGGGGCGGGGTCTGCCTCTGGAGTCTTGGGGAACCTTGCTGGGTTGTGATTCATCCATAGGTCAACTCCCCACAGCCCAGGCCCCAGCACTTCAGTCTTATAGCCACATGTGTATGACACATCATAACGTGAAAAGAAAAAGGAAGGACGGGTTTTGCAGAACACATTTGCCTCTTGCCTTTTCACAGATTTGCTGAGCTTTGCAGTCATTTAACTTTCAGAGGTGCACCCATCTCTGATTGTTACTTGCCACGAACAGCTAGAATTCTAGCACATGGATGGAGTCTCTAAGCTCTTTCACACTAAATAACAATCTTGAAGCAGTATATCACTATTGATAGGAGGAAATCAGTGCATGTGGATGCAGAGTAGCTCCCTACAGGATAAGCACCACCACATAAAGGCAACTTTTAAACGTAGACAAATCCTCATTCTGCACTAAGAACAGCAAATTACATCCTGACCCAGCACACTCTCTCTGCCTGAGCCATTCTGCTCACACGTTCACCAAGACAGAAAGCAAATGAGAGCATCTCTGTAGCTAGTAGTTAGGTTTCAGCTGGGGGACCGCAGCTAAAGAGAAAACTGTGGTGTTCTGTAAAGCAGAAAGCCAGTCTAACGCTATGACATTGGGCAGGAAAAGCTCTTAGGTACTGCCCTGAGTAGTTTTACTAGCTCTTCTAGAAGAAAATTTATGTAATCTGTACAGCTGTCTCATGTATCAGAGATGTCGTTTTAATGACATACCGATTGCTTGGCTAGGGCCTCAAGCTCCAAGCTTTTCTCAGTAGCATTGCAGTCTGCCTGGATGCAGCTTTGATGTTAGGAGACTGTTGGTCAGATGCAGTAAATAGAATTCTTCTTTTTACAGTTTATCAGCACAGAAAATGTTTCCTTTATTTTATATCAATAGGTGTCTTTTGCTTCCTTGAGGTTTAGTACCTCTGTTGGTATTAGGTCAATCTTTTTATTTACAATAGACTTTTCAACAGTAACTATATCTTCCTTAAGTTAAGGCTCAGAAAAATTGACACATCCAGAGATAGTCTATGGGTGAATGGTGAAGCCAAAATGGAAAAGGGCAGAAAATCTGTGCCCACATCCAGAGCTAATTAGGTCTGGGGCAATAATGGAGTTGATTTTTTTTTAACTTTGGTGAAAGAACCTAAATAAAAAAGGCTAGATCAAATCCAAACCTCATTATTTATTTCAGTTTGTTGGAAGTTTTCATTTAAAAATACAGAAACCTCTCACTATACTATGATTTTTGTGCTACTTAATTTTCTAAAACTTATTTTATTATTATTAATTAGAATAGCTTTTAAAGAAAATTAAAACACCTTACTGTAATCAGGAGCCAGTAAGTTCTGTGTAAAAATGTACAAATGAGAAGTTCCAGTATTTCTGGGATACAATGTTATGCTTTGAAAATGGCAAACAAAATTTTAAAGATACTTTTACTTTTCCCTACTCAGTTTGGCCTAAATTCCTGAAGAGCTGTCACACAGCAGTTTTTCTTGTGCAAGCTGTAACAATAGGTTAGTTTCTCACACTTTGCAGAGCTTTGAGTATGCCTTAAAGGAGTTCAGGGCCCATATTCTAACCCTGTCACAACCCTGACAAATCCTACTCTGTCCAAAATCAGTGGCTTTGATCCACTTCAAAAAAAACTGCTCGTTCTATGCTTTTTCTGCCCCGTTACCCATAATCCCCATCCTGTGGAGGAGACACCATGAAAACATAACCTCTTCTTTTCCAAGCTTTTAATTTTCTTTCTGGTTTCTCATTTTTTATGTTCCTTTTGCTTCTGACCATTTCCAGGAGTTTTCTGGGTCCCTGCTGATGACCAAGATTATGTCTCCCAGTTTCTAGCCCTTTCTTGCTCTACTCTAGTGTAACTCATGTTTCCATTACTTAGTTCAATCTATGGCCTCAATCCCTCTCTCATATCTCACACTTTCAGTCTTGATGCTATTTCATGGATGTTCCACTGCAGCCCTACTCTTCATTGTCTCAAATTAAAAGCAATACTTTAAAAGTTATGGAAGGAAAAATAGCATATACTATTCTTTAGACTAGGCAGTGGCTCAACATGGCATAAATCAAGGCATAGGATTTGTAAAACCTCTTCCCATCAATCAGTTTTTCTGGCTGGGCAGTGTTATCCAAATATAAGTTGAGGAGGAGCTGACAAAAAATTTTCCAAGAATTAAAATCCCCAGGGAAGCTTCATTGCCCCGGTGTGGTTCTGGCCTTTCTACAGGCTGATACAAGGATTTCACTATGTAGTCCCACATCACTGGATTCACAAGGATGGGATTCATCTCAGTAAATCTTTTTTATAGGCTGGTTAGGGGACTATCAATTGCTTTTGGTTTTTTCACAGACAACTATTCTTGTTTTTAATCATGTGAACTATTTTATATGTAATGTGTTGTATTAATCAAGTCCCAGGTAAATCAAAGCATGAAGTCAGTCTAACAATCTGATTTCACTAAAACATGTGTACATCATCATCCTTTATACAAAATAAGACTTCCATGCCTTGTCTTGCCATTTCAGAATGTTAGCTTTCAGCAAGCCAGGCATTTATCAAACACGTAAGTATACTGTGCTCCCTGCTCTGCTTCATTCGGGTCTCCAAGGGAACAACAGTTTGTTCCTTTTTTTTTTTTCCTTTAATTTCTTCCTCTGGAGAAACATTAAGGGGCCTGAAATTCCAAAAAAGGGAAAGGAAAAAAACAAAACCCCACTCATTTTCTTTTCAAAGCATTTAGCAATAGCAAAACTGTCTGGTTTTACCAAAACTAATACATACTGAGGATCCTGGGGTTAAGGCCCAGGAGTCCCTTTGGAGATCTGCATATCAAAAGGTACAAATATCAGACTGACACCAAAAGAGGAGAGAGAAAAGAGAGAGAATGTCAGGACTTTGGAAAGTCAAATTATGACACTCCATCAAGAGACCACAGGTGTTCAAACCCCTTCCTCCAGGCCGCTACAAAGAAAAAAGACACAAACTCAAAAACCTTGCTCCTAATTCAGAGACCTAATTTACTTTATACAGGACCATGTAAAGAAAAGCAAGCAAAAAAGTGAGAAACAGAATTATTATTTTTTTTTGGTACTGCTGATGAGTTGAAAAGAAAATGATTCTCTAAGAATAAAAGGGTCAGAAAGAAAACTCTTCATGGCAAAAATGTATTCTAAAGTTAATTAGCTTGTTTCTGTTCATATTTGGGGGAAGCTCATTGAAAGGGACTGCTGGGGCTGTTGAGCCTGAAGCTAAACATACACCTGGTTACGGTTCATGAATACCTACATGCACATTACAGCATCATTTTGCTTTCCTGTCTTCTGGGGTAAATAACAAGGCAGACAGCTTTCCCCCTGGGCACTGAGAAAGATGAGGAATGAAGTAGCAATGTACCCAGCCAGGTTACAACTGGTAAAATAAAACATCAGTCATCTCCAGAAAGTTTCCCAACAAGAAGATGGTATCTCAAAGATGTTATTGGAATAATTTTTGTTGTAGATATTAGGAATTTTTATGCTTATGGAAGAACTTGGATCAAATAAATCTTGACTATATCTTGCATGAATCACTCAACCATGCTGAGGTGGCCTTTCAAGCTGCAAGTGCTATTTTTCAGGATGACTTTATTCACTTCGTAGAATTTGGTGTGAAATTTCATGCCACTGAGAATTTTTCTAAACAGCATTACTGTCTTTAGGTCTGACAACTTTGAAGCTTTCCTTTAAGAAGAGGAAGAGAGCATTTCATATAATGCTAAAGTAAATACAGTACTTCTATTTTGGACTGGATGACCTCTGAAGGTCCCTTCCTGCTTAAAACATTCTATGATTCTATTTGAAGCTAAATGCAAATCAGTGACTAGATTGGTTATTAAAAAATCATGCTTTCGGTTTCCTGCAAACTTCTAGGTGGAATAAATCTCGTAGCAGCTTACTTTAGGTTTACTTTTCAGCCTTTCTCTCTGTGTTAATTAAACTACAGATATACTCTGACACATTGTTGTTCAGAACACTCAGAAGAATAAATTGGGCTACATATAGGCCACTGCAATTTTACACAAGAATGCATAGGCCTACTGACCTAAACTGATTTACCCAAGATTGTCTTTATCCTTGGAAATATTTGAGTGGTTTGAAATCTGCCAGAGAACCTGAAAAACCTGCATGGTTTTGGCCTAGACTTAATAGAATAAGAAATGAAAATTATAGATGCATGGTCATCAGCAATTTACATAGTAAATACTTCTATTAATGCTCCTATTAATCCAATTTTACTTATAAACTTTACCAGAAGTCAGGTTTATAATGGCTCTATTTAGACAAATCTCCCATATGCATTACTGGAAAGGTGACTCTGAGATTAACAGAGCTTTAATGACCTTTAAAAGTTTCTTAAGATCTCTATTGGGAGGCAATTCTGACAGCCTTAGGCTGACCACTCCCAGCAGTACTGCTGGTTTCAGTGGGACTATGCAATGAGGTAGGCGTTCACTGGCATGAGCAATATTGGTATTGATATCACCTGGCCCTAGGTTTTCTGGGCAATTACAGTGAAGAGCTCTTGAACACAGTACTTTCACTTTTTCAGATTGGGAATTATTAACCTTTATATTTCAAGAGGAATTAGTTTTCAGTGTCCCACTTTAAACAGCTTACAAATAAGCACATTAATATTTCAAAATTCTATTGCCAAAAAAAAGAGAAGTGGCTGTTCTCTTTGGTTGCATGGCAGTATGCCCTCATTATTTGTTGTGTTAGAATACTGCAAACCTGAAATATATCTTTACTGGAGATAAACATCTGCATGCATACATGTAAATCAGTGAGATTACATAATGCAGATAATTTGCCATCCATTGTCAAGGGAAGCACAACCTTCTGATAGCATCACGTAGCTATGACCCTGTTCCCACAGTCATTAATACTGATCTCAGAACTACTGTATCACCTGGCAGGACAAACGTGGTACCAATCAGGCAGAAGTCCACAGCTACATTTCTTTAGAACCAGACTTAGATGTGGAAGGACAAGCAGCTGCTAACTACATCATATGTAGTCCAGAATGGCAAAGCTAGCCTTGACAGGAGCCTGTGTGTATTTTTATAACCAAGTTCCACTGAGCAAATGGAGATTCAGGACCAAGACAAATTTAGAGTCTTAAACTCCATTACCCCAGGACTTGCAGCCTTTGAGGGGGAGGGGGAGGGAGGGAAGTATTTGATCAAAGCAGATTTGGGGTTTTTTTCTGTTTCCGGAGTGTCTGGGAAAATGGGGTTGAAGAGGAACAGGAAAATGAAGGGATAAAGCAATGATGCAAGACTGTGTGACAAAGATTTAATCTGAAATCCAGCCTTCCCACAAACTGAGTTTTCCCAAAAATGCAAAAGATGACAGCAGATTTTTTGCATCTTCTGCTAGGCATAATCTGTATGAGATCAACATGGATCAGAATGGGTTTAACTCTGTCATCAAATATACAGTCTTTTGTGATCATCTGTCCTTGAAAAACAATACAATCTGATGGTAATTAGAACATCAATGAAGCAATTACATCCATTCATACCAAAAGGTAGCTAGATAGTGTAGTGAACCAAAGTACATTAACAGAGAAGGAAGAGAAACAGAGATCCATTCATCTCTCTGTCAGATGAATGCATTGCATGAAGCTATCTTTATATAATTTGGATGTGTTCTTGTGGGTGCATTAGCACTTCTTAGTTTTTCATGCCTGGATTTATAGATAGATACTAATGACTACGCACAGGACACATTAGTTTAGCATTCTCAATGAGGCCTTCTAAGGTAATCCATTTTTTCTTATATTCCATATGATTAGAAGATTTCTTATGTTTCTCTTTTGGGGTGATAACAATATGTAATTACTGCATTTAAGTGAAGAGCAGCTTTTAAACTAAGTATAGTGTACATGTCTGGCAAGACTGAAAGGAACAGCATTACCTCAAGTCAAGCTGGCTGATTTCTTTTTCTTTTTCCTTTCCCCTAGCTCACATTG
The DNA here is from genome assembly GCA_013401335.1 of Brachypteracias leptosomus. Classification (NCBI taxonomy): domain Eukaryota; kingdom Metazoa; phylum Chordata; class Aves; order Coraciiformes; family Brachypteraciidae; genus Brachypteracias; species Brachypteracias leptosomus. Next base: position 28,546 of record VYZX01032166.1, read on the forward strand.
CCATATGATGCTTCTCCAACACTAGGTTGTCCTTAACCAACATGTAAATAGAAACAGTTTTAAAATATTGTCAAGAATATTTTCCATCTCAGGCACAAAATCTATTCATTCATCTCCACCATCACAATGAAGATAACGAAGCAAACTCATGATGCTTAATTCCTCTACCTAGAGCAAGATACTTTGGCTGAGTTGGCTGGTAGTATTTTACCAAGCTGTAATAAAAGTCACAATATCTATCCATATGCATTTGTTATAACAGCTCCTACTTTATGAAGGCTTAGCATTTTGTACTCTCACCACAAAAAATTCCAAATGTACCTATGTACTCTAAAAGCCCACAATGCAAAGAAGATCTTTTTACGTTCATAAAATGAGAGAAAAAGAAAAGAAGAAATGATGAATGCCCTAGTTCATTTAATGTATTATCTTTGTGAGTTTCATGTATTGATTTTTACAGAAATGTTGTTGTTACTTGCAATGGTAAGAAAGTAGTTAATGCCTGATTACATTTTAGCCTTCAAAACAAAGTTGCCTGGTTATGCTGATGGCTATATCCTATCATAACACAGACATAACAAAAAGGAGCACATAATAGAGCAGTAAACCAAGTTTTATCATGCCATTGGTTTGCCACTGAGTGATTTTTATGAAAATATCAAAGCTGAGAGGTAGGCACTTACCCTGCAACATTCAGTAACTGCTGGCTTGCATGGTCACATAGATAAAAATGCTCAAACAAGTCTGGTCTTAGGCCAATAAATGCATCACTACTATCTGTTTTGATCTTTCTTCCGATTTTCCTCAATGAAATGAAACTCCACTTATGTACGATACCACCAAAATAACATTTTCATGATGTTCAGAAATCATTTCTGTCCTTTCAGTTTCTTGGGTTTACTGTGCCTTGGATGAGACTGGTAGCTCTGTGTGAAGTACTCCTACAAACTTTGCTTAAAGGCACAGAACCACAGTGGCTTCTGTTACTCTCAGCTCAGAATTTCCAGGCAATTTCAAAAAACACAACACAGGGAGACTTGTTTAAACAGAGTTCAAATTTTGGGAGAAAATGTGAATTAAAGAAGTGTTGTGACACTGGATGTGTCATTATGTCCAGTCATTATAGTTGACCTCTGTCTCTGCCCTGGCACTATGACCCCAGTGGGTTGGCAGTTCCCACTGGGGTATTCATTTCCCAGCTGTTGTTCCCATTTCTCAGTGACTGTCATATCCTGCCTTCATGAACAACAGCGTGGAAAGTGGTAATTCAAAAAATCTCAGATTTAAAGAGGCACAAACTGAAAATGGTGGCCAAGCTCTGCATTTTAAGCTCTCAGTTCTTCAAATCTGTGGCACTGGATTTAGCTTCAGTCCATAAGAGAGACGAAGAGCATTTTGGAAGCATGTGTGCCAAATGATCCCAAACACAGACAATTTGAGTCTCAGAGTGGCACTCAGTCCCAGCTTTAGTTCCAGATCACAACTGTGCTAACAGCTTTGTATTAATGAAGGGAAACTTTTTTCCCAAGGATATTAGTACCACAATTCACTGTCCTTAATAAAATATGTTCTAAAATTTATAATCTGGCAGATAATAAAATATCTGGTTTCTTCCAATTATTTTTTAAAATCTGATACCTGACAATGAGTTCATAACTTGGAATTTCACTCTCTTTTTTGTAATCACCCATACCATGTCTGCATAAATCTGAACTGGAAGGAGAAAGCATGGATTGACCTCTCAGTATGTAGCTGCCAAAGTTACTGAGTTACACGCAGTGTGTAAGGAAAACTCAGCCAAATCCAAAAGAGATAGTCACCTCTGAGGCAAGTGCAGATAGAAGAGGAAAAATACATGAGTGAGTGAACGGACTAATTTGTACTGGTTGACTTAATTTATAGAATCAGACCCAAACATCTCTGGCCTATTTCATTTTCTCTGAGTTCCTTTTTTATCTCACTTGGGGATATACACACAACAAAGTGCGTTTCATTTCCATGCAGAACCAGTCACTCCTGGAAAAGCACAGTTCCAGAGTGTTAAGACATATTTTTCAAATATATGTTTGGTTATTCAGTATCAGACTTTTTATATTATAGTTACTCAAAGAGAGAGAAAACTGCAAAAAAAAATTAGCAACAAACCTGAGTTCTTGGAGATATCGCTCCAGCTATTATCATCCATGAACTGGGTTTTCTTTAGCAGTCATACAGAAGACAATGTAAAGAACTGAATTTCTATCACTTGCTTTTTTTCACCACTATTCAACCTCTTTTTTTCCCCCACAGTATCAAGAATTATTGTTGTTTAGTGTTAGGATACACAATAATAAGTGTAGGACCTGCAAAATAAAACGCACTCCTCTGTTTTAACTGCCAGTAACTGTCAACAGGTTGAGTGGGAACTAATGGGACCGGGCAAGCCCAGATGCGTGGGCTTTACTAGAGAATAGAGCTGCACTGCCCATTTCTCTGCAGGCACACTCAGCCTTTTACCTCCATATGCAGTTCATGCTAAGTGCACGCTCCTGCCTGCCTTCCCCTGCTGCTTCCGCAAGCTCCAGACTCAGAAGTGACTACTCATCACATGGACCATTTCATGACCACAGTGCTTTGCTTTGTGGTTGGAGTCAACAGGCTTTTACCAATGTGACAGTTTGAATGGTTGCAGAAAAGCTGCTGCCACTCCTTCATGTTCAGTGCTACACTGACATCTTGTGGCCCTTAACCCTGGTGAAACAATAAGCAAGGCCGACAGATTTCCAAACGTTTAAGCAGTTTAAGGATGCAGTAAAATCGAGCTTGGGAAAGCAGCACTGATTTTCCTCTCGCTTCCTATGTTTGAATTCATGCTCCAACATTTCATGTACCCCATTTTGGTAACAAACTTCCTTCTTAAATATCTACAATTAAACAATAACCAAGTCCAAAAGTAGTAACAAACAGGTTGTGAAGATAAACCAGAATTGCAGCAGGCGAACTTGTGAAGATACAAACTACTTCTCAGTCTGAGGAGAAAGCAGAAACTGCAGATACCCATTGCTTTCATATTTCATTAGCAGGCTCCGTAGTTGATTTTATAAATTTTAAATTGCTGTCACTGCATTGCTTCAGCTGTTAGCCAAAAGTATTCCCAAGAAGAGCAAAAACATATGGATATCATGGTGCTACTTAACTGCCATAATTAATGATCACTAATAATAATAGAAACAAAAAAAACTATTTGGAAATGATCCCAGTAGTGGTATTCATAGGTTAAAACTATATCAGATGAAATCACATTCCTGTGAAGAGACAGGTCTGTCACACTGGGATAATATAGACAAATGAAAGAGACTTTTCCTGATGCTTTCATCCTAATGAAGAGTGGAGAAGAAAACAGACACCATAGTGACAGGAATAACTCCTTTACCCTAAATAGGTTTTAATACAGCTACAAGCAAAGTATGAAAAGGCATGAAGATAAAAAGCAGTATGGATGCTATAGGAAATAAAAGGGGGGTTAGTATTAGAAAACATGAGAGCCCATACTCCAATCCAGATTCACCCCTCTAAGCATTTAGCTACCTCAGCTAAAATAGGATCTCTGAAGCTTGCTGCGTAGGTCAATGCAGAAACAGATTCCTCCTGACTGAAATTCTTCTGTGGATGCACTAAACTTTGGAGGCATGGATCTTTCTCTTCAGCGATTGCTGCATTTTCTAACTAGTTAGATTAAAAGCTATAAGCTAAAGCATTTCAGAAAAGCATCTAGAATTAAGGCCCCATGCCTTAATTATGAGCAAAGTATCACAAATGAAATAAATGGGATACTGAAGTGATGGGAGGGAGATTTACATGCATAGTCAAATAACTAAAGTCAATTCAATCAATTCCATTTCATATTCATATTACTATGCCAGTTAAAGTTCCTTTTCTTATCTAGTAAATTATCAATGTATACCACAAGACACTTAGATTATCACAGAAGCAATATGGGAGATATGCTAAGAATCACTGGTGCTAAAAGGGCTCTATATGGGAAGCAGAGGAAGATCTCACTGGAAAACCCAGCCTAAGGGATCCAACCTCTTTTCTCAGAAAAACTCAGGAACAAACCAAAATATTTTGAACATTCAGAATTGGGTCCGATGCTGCCACTGCAAAAGGGACATTGCAAAGGGACATTTTTCTATTCCACAGATGTCACTGGCTGTAGTAGGACACACATCCCTACATAGGTACAGCAGAGATCCCTAAGGGTGGGAAAGAAGAAGAAGCTAAACAGAGAGGGAGGACTGGCGGGATCAAATTCAGAGCAAGTCTAGGACGGCAACAGAAGATTACATTGCCTAGCTTCGTTCCCTTCCTGTTGTAGACAACCTATCAAATAAACACTCCCATTAACCTGTATGTTCCTCCTCAAAAATTATGTTTTGTCTCTACCACATCAGACTTCCATCCTTTAAGGATCAAAACTTGTGTCTCTGTTGTAGCCTACATTTCTTCATTGCCACTACACCTGCTCTTGGCTTTTGTGCCAACACACTCCTTTTACCCACACAGACAAAGTCCTTCTAATCTCTTCTCATCAGGGTTGTCAATGCAGTGGCAGGGACTACCTCTGTATTAGTTCAAACTCCTCTTTTTTGCACATGGGTGATCAGAGCTGCAGACAGGATTCCAGATGATTTCTTGTGACTGCTTTGTACAGTGACAGTATCACCTCACTATAACCACTGGCAACACTTGTCCCAACACATGCTAAGGCATCACTCACCCTTTTTAAGGGCTGTACTGTACAGGCAGCCCAGAGAGCCTCCTTTTTTCTTTTTCTTTTTGCTTGTTTTACTCTGTTTCATCCTTATCCTATTATTCCAGACCTCCTGATAATTCAGCATGTAGAAATGCCTTCTAAATCAGTTTTTTCAGCATGTTCTCTAGTTGTCCTGGCCAGACCTTTTCCTCTTAGAGGTTCAACAGCCTGTCACAGCAGACCTTCTCTTTGTCACAGTAAGCAATACAAACATCTCTCACTGCAGCAGTCAGGAAAGATGTCCTGTTGCTGGAGACACTGCACATGCTAGGGCATGACTTCTTCCTTATGAGCAATGTTACCACCAGCAAAAGCAACTTAGGCAAAGAGAACATGCTGTCCTGAGTGACTGGGATATTGCAATGACAGAAATTAGTGAGAACATGCTGGATGTAAGTGTTTGGGTTTGAGTCAAATGTTCCAGAATGTATAAAACAGTAAAACATGGTGTACTGATACTACCTTCTGAATTGAAAACTGGTTAAGAGATCGGAAATACAGGTAGTGATAAATTGCCACACTTCATATTAGAAGGAGGAGCGCCAAGGACTTCCTGCACAAAGTTATTCATAGCAGAAATGGCAGAAGTGTAATTTGATTTTTTTTTCTTTAACAAGTCATTTAAAGATGAATTTTAATTAAAAGGTGACTGGTGGGAGAAATCTTTCATTGGCAAGCATATGAAGTCAGTGTTTGATCCAGCAGAGCTTTTCCACCTTTGATGTCTATGATAAGCTGCCAGAAACAAGGTAAAGAAAATAAACATCAGTAGATCAGAGCATTTTTCATAAGTGCAACTGGAACCACTTCCCCATTGGCAGCACTAAGAAGACAATTTTGTCTTGCCTCTTTTCCCTCACTTGTTCCATGAGGTTAGCAGTCTTTTGCAGAGCTAAAATACAAATGAATTTACTAAGCAACTGAGCACATGATGAAGTTGGCAACCAGAAGACTTCAAAAAACACTGACAAATTCACTGTCACACTCTGCTCCTTTGATACTACTCAGCAAACTCTGGCAAACTGTTCTGCTGGATATAACCATATCACAGATAGGAGATTCAAGCAGGTCTACAGAAGTCTGAAGCTACCCTCTCTGATGACACTCAAGCATACAGGATGCACTGAGAGGGTATAAGCCCACTACTTATTCCAGGCTGGAAGCCCTTGAAAAGCTGCTATCAGTGGATACAAGTTAGAACAAGCCGTGTTCCTATTAGATGGGAGTTATAAAGAAGACAAAGAATCTGAGAAGCAGATCTCACTCTGTCAGAGCCATCCACTTCTCTTTTGTGCTCCAGAAAAAAGCGGATCAGCAAATCTGGTGCAGAGTGGCCCCAGTACTAGACTAATTCAAGAGGTTGTAACAGGTGACAAAAGTATTGGTGGTGAATGCTACAGAAAAAAAAAATTTGGGCTTGATCTTCAAATCTTACATTATCTGTATAAGCATTTAACAGTAATTCTGTGCTTTAAAAAGCTGCCAGACTGGCATATGTAGAGATGCTCTTATCTGACACCCACCAAGTCAACATAGCATAACCAGAAGCAAAGCTGGCACCATTTACTCCACTCTACCCTCCTGCCACAGCCTGACCCAGCAGAGGTGAGCAATGCAAAAAGCAGACAGCTCTGCTTCCTGCTCAGCCAGCCCTTGGCCACCACCCCCTTCCTGAGATGCCTCATGGGCAGCCAGTGGTGATGGGAGGAGACCTTCTGATAATGCGAATACTTGTCCCTAAGCCCAGATACTGGCAAAGAGAAAATGCCACCTCATCTGTCCTCATTGTGTGAAAAGAAGATGTAAAGAGAGTGACACAAAAAAAAGGGCCAAATAGTGACTCCCAGACTGCCAAGGAAAAACACAGTGGAGCTGCAGCCATTAGAACTGCACGGGAAAAGACAAGCACTTCATTAGGAAGGAATCACTCCCAGCATAGGTCACAGTCAGAAGCAGATGAAGTGAAATCAGATTCTGGGGCTTGGATGCATTGCAGCTTTGTAATTGCAAAAAAAAAAGTCAGACTAGAAGAGCCACAGCGTGAGAATATTTCAAGTCACGGATACTAGCACTATCAGAAGTGCCTCTGCTTGTGAACTTACGCTCAGGGCCTGTTAAAAATAATGAACAAAAACATGGAATGATCTCATTTGTTATATAGGCTTAAATGTATCTCTATTATGTAGAGGGAATGAAAAATATTTTGATGGCCGTTGTGCCTATTCAGAAGCAATTCAACACAGGGAGAAACAAATTATTCCAAATTGCTCTTGTAATTGGAGTAGAATGCTTCAGAGAAGCCATCTGCATGGCTTTCCCCCCACAAAAAAAAAGCCTTAGCATTTCCTAGGAAAGAAGAGAGATGGGAAATCTTTTATACTGCTCAGTGTGATATTCTGTAGTGCAGAATATGGATTAGGCCATATGAACTCTTATACTGTGTCTTAACAATACAACTAGAGCCTAAAATAAATCTATTCAGTGGTCTACTTTTAAGATATTTTCTTTTTAAATTTCCCCTATACACTTCTCTCTTACAGAGGTGTTTGAAGGTTTATTTTTTTGTATTTGTGTTGCTTTTTAATTTAATGGGCACAAACTTCCACGAAAAGTTTTGGTAATGCATCTGTGTCATTTCTACTGCATATTGTTTCACAACGTATAACTATATACTTGCAGGATGTGAAACATCTTCTAAGTTTAATGGTGTCTATCCTATTATAGCAACACAGTCATTTTAAATACCAGATACATAAATTCTGAGAACAAATGGAGGCTCAGACTAAAAGGAAATATCAATCTCCTCTTTCTACTTTGAAGTATCAGGATATCAGAAAGTTGATTCTAGACTGGTATCTAGTGGCATTTCCAACTTTTCAAATTTTTAAGTGATATTTAGGCCAGTATGGTCACCTCTGAACAACAAACAGTAGCAGTTAGCCACAAGTTTCAGGTTCAGAAAGTCTGCCTCCAAGGGGGTAAATTTCTCATGTTTGGGTTTAAAATCAAAGGATTTTCTCCTTCAGGGTGGTGGTGACAATGACACTCATAAACATCTGTCTGCAGCAGAGGCAGTTATAGCTTCCCTGATGATTTGGAGGACAGTATCTCACCCGGGCCAGGCCAGGGCCACACGGGTCACCTGCAGAGCTGCCGTTGCCTCCAGTGCAGCAAGGCTTGGAGGAGCAAGACTAGGGAAGGCTGACCAGGGTGGCCGGCTGCAGAGAGGCAGGTGCCTTTGTAGCAAATCCCTCAAAATGCCCCCTGGAAAAGTTGTGGATCCTCCATCACTGGATGTGCTCAAGGCCAGATGGGGCAGGGCTTTGAGCAACCTGGTCTAGGGGGAGGTGTCGCTTCCCATGGCAGGGGGGTTGGAGCTAGATGATCTTTAAGGCCCCTTCCAACCCAAACCATTCTATGATTCTATAATGAAGTCTAATGCTGCCTGTCAGAACTGTATACTGGGCAACTCCCAACCAGTGTTACAACATGCTCTATGCTCTGGGAAATACGCTGTAAAGCAGCAGTCTGAGTGGCATTCAAGGAACAAAAGCTATATTCCTTCAGAGAAAAATTTGTACACATTTTATTTTATAAGGAGAAAGCCCTGAGAGGTTTCTTCTGAAATGCTCTGCTCCGGCCACAAGAGCTGTTTGAAACAACCTGCTCCACTCGTGTCCTACAGGCACCACTGCATGCTGGCGTGATCACTTTTCTACTAAGCAGCACAAAGAAGCCTTTCAATATGCTTGGCCATGGTCATCACACTATTTCTTTTTCTTCCATGTATTTCTAATACATGCTGGAGCAAGACTAACTTCATGCCTTTTGGCTGCTACTCTTTTATCCTCTTGAATTCAAAAGTCACATGCTGGGTATATCGAGACAAGTCACTATACTTTACTGTCACAAATCTATAAAATGTCTAAAAATGCCATTTATCTTCATTTAATACAAATTATTTATTATTTTTTCTATTAATATTCCTACCATTTTTCCCACTTGTTCTAATTGCTCCCCAGCTCCCATAAAGACTTAAAGACTGGCTGAGTTGCAAGAGAAAATACTACTTCTCTTCTCTACAGTTGGATCTGCCTCTAGGTTGACTGCAGGTTTGTGTCAGAGTAGCGTAAATGAGACAGGCCCTACGTCTATGTATGCTGGCTGTTCCATGTATATTCAAGTATTCTGGCTCTCCTGAGTAAACTAGGCCTAGCTAAAAAGATTATATATGTTTTCACTCAGTTGATCATTCACGTGATTCAACTTTCTATAGATGTGTTTGATTCTCAGGTTCGCAATTTACCTTCAGTGCATTGAGAATACTGCATTGGCTTCTCTTCTTTATTTATTTTTATAATTCCATCTTGCTGTGGTAACTCTACTACTGAAAATTATTACTTCAGCCATTCTGTCTGAAACTAAGCAAAGAGAGGGCTGTGGAATGACCCATACTGAGTTAATTTTTTATCTTCATTCCAGGAGAGATTAAACTAGGAGGAGAAAACTGGGTAGAGAATATGCCACCACTGAGGTAGTGAAAGATTTATTAGATCAAGCAATATTGATTTTTGCTACGGTCATCTTTTAGTCAGCAAATAAGCTAGGAGATGTCCTGAGCACCCCACATGGCCTTTTTTTTTTTTTNTCCTTAACCTATAGCAAGGGCAGTTAATTTTGGGTTTTGGAAAAGGGTGACCACTACCCTGATCCACTGACTCTTATATTTCAAAGATCAGATTTAGCATCAATGTCCTAAAAGTGTTTCAACCAAAAGCACCAAGCAGCTTGTTTATGTAGGAAATTCAAATCAATATAGGAAACTATCATTTTTTTCATTAAAATACAAATTTTTCCATTTTGTTCTTTAAATGTCTTCCACATATTTCTTTTTCGCATAGTCAGACTCCCTTCAGCCTAAGAAACCTCCTAATGATCATGCTAGACATTGGTTCAGATACAGTGACCAGAAGTCAGCTCATGAGTTTCAGATGGCTGTTGTATTGATATCTAAATCTGTGCTAATGATAGAAAATCCCTGGGAGTTAGTAGAAGGAAAGAGATGCTTTAGAACAGAATTCATCAGACTTTCATACAAATACTTTAGGAGAGAGAACTCATGTTCTGTATGTACTTATTTCTTTCTGGTGACTCTTAAGTCAGACATTGATGTCTGTGTTTGGTCACCTAAATCCTGCCCCTATGATGCTAATCAAAAGCATGGACAGCAGTGAAGGAAGAGGACTCGGTCAGTGCCAGAGAAGATCTTAAGACTAAAAGACAATTCCTAGTTTCAAAATAACTGTAGTGGATGAGAAAATAATATTTAGCTTCAACAGAAGTTTCAATATTGCATGAATCTCACATAGCACTTCCCCCTGTTTTCCAATCCAGAGTAACTATAGTGTTTCAAAGCTAAAAATAATTTCCCTGGCACTATTCAGTGACTTACTCTAGAGTATTTTAGGATTAATCACCACCATTTTCACATGATGTCAATATTCTGCAATAAAATATGTATAAAATGGGAAGTTTGCTTCTTCTAGAAGTAGTTTCTTCGGCTCAGAAAGTCTTAACCAGAAAACTAAATTGTTTCCAAAAGAGCAAGGAGGGGAAGAAACATTATTTTAAATAAATGACATAAGGTTATTCAAGAACTTTACAGATTTGAACTTAGATCTGTTCCTAGGAGACCTATAAAGAAAATCAACATATAAGAAAACATTTATTTTTATACTTTGATCTCATTAATTTAACAACAGTTATGACACAAAAATAAATGGTTCAAGCAAGAACTGCGCCTTACTTGACTGTATCCCTACCAATTAGAAGTGCAATAAACTTACGTTTTTTACATTACTCTTTTCTTCTTGCAACTTTGAGTCAATGAATGAATGCACAGCAAAATTAGGGCTGGGGCTCTTCAAAAAAAAATAAAACACCAACAACAAGCAACTAACTTTCTTTTGAGTGACCAGTTTGAGAGACAGAGAAAAGGATAAATATGTGCATAAATGTTTGAATGAATCAATGCACTTATCTCTATACTTCTCAGAGCTGGAGTGCAGCCATCACCTTCCAAGGCTAAAAATAGTGTCTGTGGGCAGTTCAGGTAGATGCAAACCACCTTTTTCAACTTTATTTAATATCTCCTAAGTGAGGAACAATTCATTCCTCTGTGATTTTATAGAAAATCAGTGAAATTATACCAGCAGTGATCTGGTAAGAATCTAACAAAATTGCAATGGATTAAGTATAGTTAGTTTGAAAGAAAGCCACTTGGTTGACTTTATCGCCAGCATTCCTTACTCCTACAGTTTTGAATGCATGAAAAAAATTCTCCTGGTCACTGATCACAGAACCCTTAGTGTCATATTTCAGGATAGCTCTTATTTTCCCTTTAAAGCAGTGCTTTCTGTAAAAATTCTGTGTTCAATAATACCCAAGGTCAGAAGCAAAGTCTAAAAACTGCCAACATACTATCTAGTAAAAACCCTTAACTTGGCTTTCTCCTTTGTGATCACCAAGGGTTCATGTCCACATCCAGTCAGCAAGATAATTGAATAACATGGGTGACAGAACAAAGCCCTGACAAGCTTTTGGGCTGACCTTGAACTCTTCGGTCAGCTCACCATGTGCAAAGCCTCTTTCTATAAGTCTCTGAGTCTATAAGTCTCTGAGTAAGCAGATCAATTTCTATCCATTTTTCTCAAGTATTACATTCAAAGATTCAACAATCTAAGTTAAATATTGCAGTAAAATTGGCCTAAAATAATAAGAGTTTGAAGTCAATATTGCTATCAAGCTTGCTGAATCTAAAGTACCTCATTACCTGATGCCTGGACCCATGTTGTACAAAGTACATATGATCTATTTTAATATGCTACAATAGATGCACACCTCAGGCAATATATTTTTCTGTGACACAGTTTTCAGATTTGCTTTATACTGGCATAACAGTATTATGGGTCTACAGAGTAAACATCATTATATTTTCATCCACTTTACTCTGCCAAAATGGTGACTAATAAATATATCTATTATATTCTCATTTATTAAGCAAGATTACATACAAGGTAGTTCATCATCCAGAAAGAAATTAGTAGCCAGTTGTTTTCACATTACTGTGCATAGTGATGAGTCTTTAGCTATGGGTCATTTAAGTTTAAAACTAAGACAAGCTGAGGCACTTTGTAATAACTGTTTTGAAACTGTACCAGGAGTGCTTCTGAAGTATCCTCTGTAACAGTTAACTTCAGGAACCAAAGGGTCAGTTTTCTTTGGAGAAAATAAAGCAAGCAACATATTCCCACTGTTTTGTTCTGGGCTTTTTTTTTTTAATAGGACACTGCATTATTTCCTACTGCCAGACAGCTCAAGGCATGCAAGATTGTCTGTTGTTAATTGTTTCTGTTTGGGTTCCTCCCAGGACAGGGAGAAAGCAAGGACTGGTAATCACAAGAGCAGAAGCTTTACTATTTTTCGAAGCGTAACAGTCAGAGTTCAAAAGGCAAGAGGTGCTTTTAAGATACACAAGCATAATCTGTGTACTGTTCTTGAGTGCAAAATTTGTAATTAAAGTTGGCATTTCTGAGTAGCCTGCTGGTGCTGGCCATCTTGATAACAAACAAAGAGGACATGCTTTGTGACAATGACATACAATCTGTGGGAAAGAGCCGGTGCCTCTCTTGTAGGAAGCAGGCAGAGTAGACATGTGTATCTAATATGGCCTAGAGGGAACACAACTGAAAGATATTTGGAAAAAAAAAAATGGTCATGTAGCCAGAGCAAAGAGAAATATGAGATGAAGCAAGGGGCGTTAGATCACTGCTTTGCTTTCCCACAAGCTTTCCCCGCCATTTCTCCCTCCTTCCATTTCCTTCCACATATTGCAGAGGAGCAAATATTTTTTTTAATGTTCTGAAAGTCTGAACTTGAAAAGCAAGATAACAAAAGAGTGACAGACTCTAATACTTGGATCAAGCCTCTGGATGGGAAACAGGAAATAATTCAGCTCTCCAAAACAATATAATAAAGAATTAAGCAGTAAAATGCATCTGATTTTTATGCAGGTAACTTTCACAGAAGAATGGAGCAAAATCGCATCGCTTTTTAAAAAATATAAATAAGTTTTAAGTAGCATGGATATTATAATTTTGAAGATCACTTATACATACTTCAGGTCTCACATATTTTCTTTAGTCACACTGGGCTATATGAAGAAGGATCTTGGGTAGCCTGGTCACATAAATAATTTCAGGTTTTATAAAGAATCTCAGAATCACCAGAAAAAGATCTTAAAACAGTCAAAAGGTATATAATAGACAGAATGAAATTTATATAGTTAATTTCTTTGAAGGAGGAACGCGTTGAGATTCAAAACTGTGTTACCAGGAAGCATGTTAACCTATTCTGCTTGGCTTCTCTACATGTAAAGGCAAATCAAAACCCACAAGATGCCTACAGTAGTACATCACACATCCATCCTTTCACCCAAAGCAGGACTGCTCTCTGTTACTGATCTCCAATTTCATTTTTAAAATTTCACCCAGTGTTACATCTTCTCTTGCCACTGGAAGGCTTATTTCACCATCTATTATGTCTTTCAAAAAGTATTTTAGGCAGATCATCTTCCTGCTCTCTATGATAAAACTTGTTCTACTAATTTCTCTTCCCCAGTGCTGTTATTCCCTCAAAGATTTGCAGAATATTGTCTAGTCACCTTGCAATCACTGCTTGGAGCATCCCTATCTCATTTGTACCCTTTTCACACGCAGAAAGTCAGATTTTCCAGCCCTCTTTATCATTTGTCTTGTTCATCTTGACAATTAGTTTCTCTGACCTCCCCTTTCACTTTGTTTTATTAATTTTCCAACACATCCTTGTGGGGTAAGTACAGATTAGCAGCATACCTCCTTCTATATTGTGCAATCAATGTGGGACCAGTGAGGAGTTGATTCACTTGATCACAAGCAAACAACTGTAATGTGGCTTGTGCAATGCAGCTGCTTCAAAGGGGATCTAAATGATGCAATATGACATTCAGGAGCCCTTTACACAGGACACCCGTGGTCACATTCAGGTCATTCTTCATGTCACTTCAGAGCCTGAGTGACCATCACAAGCATGGAGAGTTAGATATTCTCCCAAAACACTGCTCTCCAATATGGGTTCAGGGCAAGGACAATCACAGCTGCTCCCCTGGTGTGTGGACATCAGGCCAGGGCAGGACACTAAACTCATTCTCTGCATTGCTTTGCTTTCTTTCTTATGTTCATTTTTCTAGATTGAGAGAGGGTGTCACACTTTTCTCCCACACACATATTTTCTGAACAAAGGTATTATTTTTGGTTGAGTGGAAGATAATGGAGCTTTCTGTCTGCTTGGCTGTGGCATACCCACTGTTGCAGTGATTTTCCGTTTCATTTATGTGCTCTGTAGGTTTCCTCCTAGTCCTGTAAGAAAACAAAACACATCTGTATTAATAGATGCAGATATATCTAGATTTTTGAAAGACCTGGATGTCACTGGCATATATAAGATTACATTCATCCCAATTTATCGGAGGAGTAGGTTACACATGCGTAGTATGTAGGTTCATCTTTCACAAAATCCATATCACAGCCCCCTTTCTCATTTATTTTAGCAAGAGAGGGGAGAGGTCTCTATCTGATCTGATAATGGAGCTATTTGGCTCAGCCCAGCTATTAATCCATCTGACAGCTTTCCTATGAAAAGGTAGAATTTCCATCCTCCACTCCAATTTATTTCCTCATCTGCACTTTCCTTCTCCCATCCCTGGTTGGTGGTAATAATAAGAGAAAAATATAGAAAACTATATAAATATGGCACATGTGTAAAAATACAGGTAAAGCAGGCGGCACACATATGACAAGAAGGGAATTCTGCCTTATAATAAATTTTATCTCAAACATTTACTTGTCTTACGAAAACTTAAATCAGACACTATCCTTTTGAAAGTATTCCAACGCAAAATTCCACTTTTCTCAATAAACAAGCTCTTTGTTTTGGTGTGTGTGCAGTTTGTTTCCTTGGGGTTTTTTTGGCTTTGGTTTGGTTTTACATCACAGCAGTTCTCTGATCTTAATGAAAAATACTATGTTGTAATTCTGAAGCAAGACTCATTTTGCTGATACTCCAGGTATGACAGAGTGGATCTGGAAAAGAGACAAGTAGGCAATGTGGATGTTGATCTCTCCTGTCTAACCTGCTGCTCTGCAATTCTCCTTAGCTGACAGTTTGACAAGGTGTAGTGGGTCTGTCTGAGCTGATTTTCCCCATACAGCCCTCATGCTGCAGTTCTAGGACCCAGAGAGTGTTGATAACACACACCCTTGTTATGACTATCAGTGCCCACACGGTACCAAAGGTACGGGGGGGAGCAAGATCTGGGAGGGGATACAACCCGGACAGCTAACCCGAGCTGACCAATAGGATATTCCACACCATATGACGTCAGCTCAACTATAAAGGGAGGAGGATGGGGGGGATTTGGGGGAAGACGTTTGTCCTCCGAGCAACCGGTACGCGTTCTGGAGCCCTGCTTCCTGGGACAGGCCCGACACCGCCTGTGGATGGGAAGTAGAGAGTAACGGCTTTGCTTGCGTTTGCTTCGCGCACGTGCGACCTTGCTTTCTCTGCTGTTTATTAAAACTGCTTCTTATCATAACCCATGGGTTCTTCTTTCCCATCTTACTCTCTCCCCGCTTGCCTTGCTGACGAGGGTTTGGGGTGTGTGTGGGGGAGTGATAGAGGGACTAGGGGTGGGCACTGGGCACCCAGCCAAGGTAAACCCACCACACAAGGCTTAAGGTTAAACAAGCAGAAATCTCTCGGGAGAAGGGGTTTTCTTGTTTCTTCTATTTTTAGTAAGAAAACCTGCTATGTAAGGCAGATGAAAAAATCATTTATACTCTACCCTGTATTGATAATTTTAATGAAGTATTTTTCTTTAAAAATGCCAAACTTGTTAAACTTTTAGCCAAAATACATTTATAAATAGAAATAACATTTTGAAAAGAATTCCAAATTCTGTGTTTCATTTCAAAACCTTTGAAATGGAAGATAACGTCTTTCAGGTTCAAAACAGAATCTCATTTCCAAAGCTAGTGTAATTCTACCAATAAAAATATCTCAATTTTAAAAAATATATTCATGACATTTAGTTGACATTACTATGGATCCACCAAGAGTAAGTAACACTCAGTTTAATGCTCAAGTGCTCTCCCTGACTCTGCAACTTGGTTTCTCGTTTGCTATTCGATGTTTTTTTACAGGTGGCAGCTCAGGAAGATTTCAAATGAGGTCAGAAGAGGGGAGGAAAAAAAGGATTTTTCCTGCAATGATGTGCTGAGCAAAAGACACAACAGAGTTTGTACTTTTCCTGCTTATGTATCTACTTGTTAGCTCCAAAATCATGTAAAAATAATTTCCATGCATGCTATCAAACACCTGCATTTTCATTAAGCTACTTGAGCTTTTCTTAATTGAAAATGGAAATGTGAAAATAGAAAACGTGCCAGTCATACTGGGTATCTCCTCTAGGTTTTTGAGAATCATCTATTCTCTTGATAGTTTTTTCATCCTCCTGTAACTCCAGATGTTAAGACCATAAGACCACACTGTACAGAAGATGGGTGAATGACATTGTTCAGAGGAAATTGGAATAGTCAAAGCGGAAAGGGTTTGAAACTCCCTGCATTCCCCCAAGGACCCACTAAAAGGATCCTGGCTTCCTCATTAGTAAGTCCCATTTCCGGCTTCACTGAGACAAGATTCAAAGCAGCATTACTTTAAAGAAGGGCATAAACCAATGGTACTTTGAGACACCTCAGTGGCCATGTCTGAGTGTTAAATCAAACCATTTTCTGTCCACCTCCTGCCAAAGCATCATTACGACAACTGATATGTTCTGATCTCTGATGTCAATGCAGGTTCCTAGAGGAGAAGAGGCTCATGGGATAAGTTCAGAATTAGGAATGCGATTGTAAACTGCAAAGCTTCCCAAATAGCTTGAATAATCTGTCACGGCTGACTTATTACTCATTTTACATTTTCCAAGCCTTTTTCCAGGCTACGATTTGAAGCAGCTTTTCCTGCTGCATACCAGTCCTGTAACAAAGAAAGCTCCTATGGATTGTTTTCCTTATTTTTTTAAATGATCCTCAACAAAAACAACAAAGTCTGTCTGCTCACCACCACTCTCTCAGCTGTCTTGAGCTGACAGTCTCTTAAGTCCTGTGCTGTAACTGAGCTCCCCAGAAAGTCTACCACACAATTTACACTGTAGAACTTTAAATCTTTACAGATATTGAAATGAAGATGGATTTGCACTTTATAAGAGAGGTTATATACCAATTTATCAGCAATTTCAGAAAAGAAAACATTCAAAAAGAAGATTAAAGATAAGTATGTATTTTCAATTATGTTTCCTAGGCCCAGCAAACACTTGTAGTAAATTCTGGTCCCTTTCAGGTTCATCTGTCCATGTCTATCTTCTGTGTAAGGTTTCCTCAGCACCCTGTAATTGGGGAAAACAAGAATAATTAATTATGTGCAAAAAGACAGATGTTTGTTAATTTCCACAAACATATTGCTTAAGTGCATTCCTGCCTGAAGGCAGCTCAGAGGAACCTTTGGTGGTATAAAAATGGAACTAGAAGGATTTACATGGCCCGGATAAATTTTAAATTACTTTAAACATTTCCCTGAAGTAAATTATCTTCCTTCCATAGGGCAACATTGAAAGAGGGAGGTAAGGAAAAAAAAAAATTAAATAGTCCAAGGAGTTTTCTGGATGAATTCTTAACTTGCTCTGAGATTTCCTACTTGTAACCAAATCATCTGATTCATAGAATGTTTCAGGCCGGAAGGGACCTCTAGAGGTCATCTTGTCCAACCTCCCTACACAAGCAGAGACATCTCTACCTAAGTCAGGCTGCTCAGAGCCCCATCAAGCCTGACCTTGAAGGACTCCAGGGATGGGGCCTCCACCACCTCTCTGGGCAGCCCATTCCACTGATCTATCACCCTCATGTTAAAGAACTTCTTTCTAATATCCAGTCTAAATCTATCCTTTCCTAGCTTAAAACCATTATTCCTTGTCTTATCATTACAAACCCTATTGAATAGATCTTCCCCTGCCTTTATGTAGGCCCCCTTCAGGTACTGGTAGGTCATTATAAGGTCCCCCCGGAGCCTTCTCTTCTCCAGGCTGAATAGCCCCAACTCTCTCAGCCTGTCTTCACATGAGAGATGTTTCATTCCTCTGATCATTTTGGTGGCCCTCCTCTGAACACGCTCCAATATGTCCACATCCTTCTGTGCTGGGGGCTCCAGAACTGGATGAAGTACTCCAGGTGAGGTCTCACCAGGGCAGAGTAGATGGGCAGAATCACCTCTATTGATCTGATGGCCACAGGTCTTTTGATGCAGCCCAGGATGTGATTGGCCTTCTGGGCTGCGATTGCACATTGATGGCTCATATCCAGTTTTTCATCCACCAGCATCCCCAAGTCCCTTTCCACAGGACTGCTCTCCAGTATATCCTCTCCCAGCCTATACTGATAGTGCTGGTTACCCTGGCCCAGGTGCAGGACCCTGCACTTGGCTTTGTTGAACCTCATAAGGTTCATCTGGGCCCATCTCNGAAAGTGGCTCGGCAACTGCATCAGCTAATTCCTTCAGTACCCTGGGATGCACCTCATCAGGTCCCATGGACTTATTTATGTTCAGGTTCCTCAGGTGGTCATGAACCTTGTCCTTGCTTACAGTAGGAGGGATTCTGTCTACTTGGTCCTTGTCCTGTGGGCCACCAACTTGAGGGCTGTGAGGAGAGAGGTTGCCAGTGAAAACTGAGGCAAAAAAGTTATTGAGTACCTCAGCCTCATCTGTTGTTACTAATTCGCTGTTGTTTGTCACCAGGGGAAGTACACCTTCCTTGATCTTCCTTTTCTGATTTAGATACTTATAGAATCCCTTCTTGGTTTTTTTTGTATCCCTCATTAAGTTCAGCTCTAGCTGTGCCTTGGCCTTCCTGACCTTATCCCTACATAACCGATTGATCAAGCCTCTTTGGGTAAACTTGTTTACTTTTACGTAAAATCTGTTTAAATCAAATGATGAACATTTGCCTTAAGTCTTTTGCAGTATGAAATGCTTCTTGCAGTACCTGAATGTTTCTCCTTGGTTTTGGCAGTATATACTCTGTGAAACCTGAGCCTTGCACATCTTGCTCAGTAAAATGGGTGACCACTTGGCAAAATGGTAGCACCACTGGACCAGATAAAGCAATGAAGTGGAGACTTCTGAAAAAGCTCAGTTTGGCAATGCCTGATGCAGTCAGAAAGATGCTCATTGTGTTCTTTATTTTCATATGAAGTTGAAATTATTGATCACTGCCCCTGTACTGAAAGCTGAAATCAAATCTAACTGACCACTTAAATCTTCCACTCAACCTGTCATCTCCAAATTTGAAATCTTTTTAGAGCTTTGGTTTATAAAAATTCATGATAACACTTTCAGTTTGATTTGGGGAAGGAAAAAGGTCAATGCTACTTCATGTGCAGGCTATTTCCTAAGCAGGTCAGTTACATCAGGCTAAACCTTAACATACGGACAGAGATCTCCACTTCTGAAAACCCAGAATTCATCAAAGTTCTTGGTATGATTAACATGAAGGAGCTTGTATTGCAAGTGATTATTTGCATACACGACAGGTAACATATCTGCTTTCCTAGGCACTCCATTAAAATTGCTTACTTTCCAACCTTTTAAAAGCAAAATAAGCAAAAGAAACAAGGGTAAATGTGACCTCTGACAAATTGATAAAATATGCTGCATGCAATTAGAGCTTTATCCCTTTTTTGGTTTTAGGCCTCAGAATCACACAGCTACCCTGATCTCTCTCAAGTCATAAGACACTGGGTCATAACTTTAAGAGAAAAACCGAAGCATTTAAGTTTTAAAATGTTAACTTTCTGATTGTATAGTTGAAAGAGCAGCTCATTGTCATTTCCTTATGTTCAGAGCAGCTAG
The DNA here is from genome assembly GCA_013401335.1 of Brachypteracias leptosomus. Taxonomy (NCBI): domain Eukaryota; kingdom Metazoa; phylum Chordata; class Aves; order Coraciiformes; family Brachypteraciidae; genus Brachypteracias; species Brachypteracias leptosomus. The sequence continues at coordinate 48,398 of VYZX01032166.1, forward strand.
TCTGGCAAGTGGTGGCATGCATTCATACGGGTCCCCTGCTCAATCTGCCCTCTGCAACACCAAAACCCAGCACTCCTTGAGAGAAGTGGTACCTATAACTAAATTTGAATATGCTCAAACGTTATTCAAAACTAAGCCAAACAAAAGCAAAAGCTTTGTCCACTTAAAGATTCAAACTGGGTCTAGAAGAACGTGGTGCAATAACGCTAAAAATCAACAGCTAGATAAATAGCAAGCAATTCCTCCCTTGCCTAACTGCGACCAAAATCCAGTCCTGCATCAAAGGTGTTTGATAGTCCCACCAGGCCCCACACCCTTCCAGGTATTTGTGAGTGATCTAGTACAAATAATCAGATAGAAGGACATCAGCAGGGCAGCATAGGATTTGCTTCTGCAACCATTAATCTGGTGTGAATCCACATTCTGCAATATACAGACAGGACAGACTAGAGTTGTGCTGTCCTTTGGAAGAGCAGGAACTGTTGCAGGAACCAACAAATTCCTGTTCAGAGAGCAAGACAAAAAATTGAAAACAAAGCAAGGAGGAAGGCTTAAATAGCTATCTACTGGGTAGAGGTGAGATATGCAAAGGGCAGTGAAGTGTAACAGTCAAGTGGCCACAAAACTGAAGCAGGCATAACTGCTTTGCTTGCATCAATCTAAGCAACTACTGTTGCAGGTTTGAAGCAAAAGCCATCATCTACCCATAGTAGTCATTTTATCCACTAGCAGCATTAATATTCTTTCCAAACTCCCCCAACTACTCCACAGTCTTGAGGGAACAGCAAACAGCAAAACCCTAACTACATAAATCCCAAAGTTTTTGTAAGGCAAATATTTTAAAAGTGTCTTAGGTCTTCAGAACCAGAAGTCCATATGTAAATGAAAGAGTTATGCATTTAAAGTCCATTAATGCATATTAGTTACTTATAAAAGATTTCTCCCAACTGACATAATTACTGCTTTCTGTCAGGACTTTGCTCATCAGGCACCTATACCCTGCAAGAAATATACTTGCTTACTCTATATGCTTTGCTCAAATTATAGTACTATCTCTTACATAAATAGATTGTATGACAAGTAGGTATGGTAACTTATAACAGGTTTTATCTTTAATCACTGAAGTATATCCCTAGTTTACAGAATAGAAACAAAATGAATTGGTTAAGTGATTCAGTGAAGGGTCACATACAAGATGGTGCTGGCACAAGAACTGGACTGTCGTGCCATGATACCTGCCATGTTGGACCTCCATTAAGGCTAGAAAAACTGAGCTTTCCAAGCACATGGCATCCTCAATTTTCTTTCAACTCAGTGACCTGGCCCCTGCAGCATTGAATTCATATCCAGCATAAATGCTGCAGCAACTGCCTGCAAGTCCTGTAAAATACATAATCTAAAAGCAGGAATTTATTTTTTTCAGTTTGAAAATCCTTTTTACTCCTTGTAAACATTTTCCTTCAAAAATCACAACCACTTCAAGGGGGCTTTCTAGTGGTTATCACAGTTTTGAGCTGCTGTATAACTCATCCTTCCTTTTTGCCTCCCCTCTCACAGCATCTCCTCCTTCCATATTACGCATCATCAAATTTACAGAATGGAAACCATTTAAGGTATCAAAATTATTGCTGCAGGTGAACAGGAGATGAAAGTCAAGTACCATGCTTTGTCTGCCTTTTGGGATTCATCATGTACCTTGTTCTGCACCTTACTCATCAAAATGTCATGCTTAAAAAGTTAAACAGGCTGAAGAATAGAGGAAACAACAAAAAGGAGAGAGGAAGAAAAGACTGGACCCTCTTCCTATTGCTCATGTTTGCTTATAAAAAAAATTTGACAAAGATTCCTGAGTTTGACAGCAATTACAGCCATGTAGAAAGTGCCTAATGCATGAATAATGCGTCGAAGTCAGCTCAAAAAAGACCAAACTTGCTAGCCTCCATAGGCCATTTTACAGCATTTTCTCTAATTAATTCTCTACAGTCACTTTGTCCTCCTAGTTCCAAACTTCTTTGTAGACTGAGATTCGATACATCTATTGATTTCCTTAGTGCACAAAGGTAAAAATATTTTTAAAGTGCCTGACTGAACTGGGTCCACAGTACCTTAAGCATTTTGGATTTTTCCCTTTCAATAAAGTGAATTAAAGTTGAGGAAAGATAGACTGAGACATGCAAAATTTAGAGAGAAAAGCCCATTTTCAAAATGTCTGAATTGATCAAATAAAGCACCTTTGATAATAGTACATCCTCCTGTTAATGGGCAGTTTGATGTTACTTGGTTACAAGTAACTTGTAACCTTGCCTTTAAATATAAACATAACCTAGTCTGTGCATACAGATGTGCTTTTGGACAGTTGGGAGCAGTTAAAAATGTTTCTAACAGTGCCCTAATATAACCCTCATATCTCCTAATCATACTTAGATCTTTACAGAACAAAAGCATATTTTCACAGCATTATAGGTAATTTAGGGAAATGTAGCCCAGTCTGGGCTATGAGCATGTCAGAACATCTCCTTCATTGATTTAATACTGAGTGAGACCACGTGCCTATGAGGGAAATGCATCTGCTCACTTATTATCATTTCATTGGCCACCCCAGTAATTACCCAATATAATTGATTGATTGATTTGGGGCTGTTACTAAGAAGAAATATATATAGAGAGAATCATAGAATTGTCAGGGTTGGAAGGGACCTTAAAGATCATATAGTTCCAACCCCCCTGCCATGGGCAGGGACACCTCCCACTAGATCAGGTTGCTCAGAGCCCCATCCAGCCTGGCCTTAAAAACTTCCAGGTGGCTTCCACCACCTCTCTGGGCAACCTGTTCCAGTGTCTCACCACCCTAATGGGGAAGAACTTCTTCCTAACATCTAATCTGAATCTACCCACCTCTAGTTTTGAGCCATTCCCTCTAGTTCTACCACTAACCGACATCCTAAAAAGTCCCTCGTCAGCTTTCTTGTAGGCCCACTTAAGATACTGGAAGCCACAATAAGGTCTCCTCAGAGCCTCCTCTTCTCAAGACTGAATAACTCCGACTCTCTTAGTCTGTCTTCATAGGAGAGGTGCTCCAGTCCTCTGATCATCCCCATGGCCTCTTCTTTGCATTTCTCTTGTCTGCTCTTTCAGTGAAGCTTTGATGCTCTGTTTATGACACTGCTGTCACTCTGTGGCACAAAACAGATTCTGCAAAATCTCGCTTCTCTGTTTAGGGTTCCCTGTATGAGAAGGCAGAGGAACAGCTGGGCTAAGGACAGCCAGGCCATCCTTTCCTCTTCCCAGACACAGACCTATCTTTATGCCACCATGCACTAGCTGCAGCAGCACTGTGGGGAGGGAGCAGAAACAAACTGAAGAGCTGCCACGTATTTAGCTCTGCGAGTCTCCACAGGCTGAGAAGTGTAGAGTAGCAAATCTGTCGAGTCTAACCAGCTCAGGGCTCTGGGCAGTACCTCCACCAGTTATATAAAACACTGGCCAGAAGACCAGCAACCTCCTGGCCAACGCTACAGAACAAGGTCTGTATTCAGAGAGATGACCACAGGTCCGTTTCCTCAAATGCCATGGGGAAAGGAGTTGTACTGCATCCATCTGATGGCTCTCTAGCTTCCCCCAACTCATCACCTGAATGAAACCCTCCTCTTGCCACATGCTAAGAATATAGCACCAGAAAGCCCTGGATGTAAATTATCAGCATGATGCCAACAACGTCCCTTTCTTTCACTCTTCCTGTTTTTCTTCCCTGTGCTTGCCCCAGAGTACATGTCCTGCTTTCATTCCAAGACAGTTACATCTGTCAAACCTGTCATATTTTGCATCCATTCATGCTGGGTGCAAAAGCTAAAGCTGGTGCTACAGATGCTTGCTCAATTACTGCAATCTGTTGATATTGTTTCTTCATATTTCACAAAAGAAAGAGTGAGAGAGAATGAGAGAAGAGAAAGGGAGAATGGTGGCAGCATTTGACGAGATAAATGGGCTGAAAGTGCCATGCTCTGCTGTGGTGGCTTCCATCAGACATACATGGCAAGGTAAAATAGGCACTTTTCAAACAGATGGTCTCAAAGGCTTTACAGCATTATAGCTCAGAGTAACAGCATACCTCACTGCCACAGGCTGGGGAGGTAACTGTGCCATGAAGGAGATGCGCTCAATATACTTGCCTGCCTTAATAGCACCCAAACATCTGGCCTCTTGATGTGTTAAGGTACATCTATGGAAAAAGCAACTGCTAAGGGGATTTAGTTGAGGTTATGGAGATGAAATAAAAGCCTTTCATTAAGCCAATGAATTTACATTCTGAGGACAGAGGATCTTAAATCCATTTTGTGTAAACCACAGAATCTCTGTGACAAGGTTTATGCCACAGAGACTGCAGCTTGGGGACAGTGTGCCACCAGATCCAGCCACCTTCTATTACTGGAGATACTACAAAAATATCAAAGAAACTCTTTTGTGCAAGTTGCAGTAGTCTGTTATAACCAAAGTTCTTCAAATGGCATATTAGTTGTACACTGCTGGCATACTGAGCCAGGCTGCCAGCCACTTTTGGGTACATATACTGCATTCACTGGAGAGAAGCCTTTAGCCAGTATAAGAGACTCATTTGCAGTTGTCTAGACAGACAGTAAATCTGGATTTGCAGGTTGCAGTAGGTCTGCCTCTCAAAAAATGGTGTAAATATACCCTGGTTTTCTGTTCCCTGTCTGTAGAATGGGGATAATAAATTTCCTTTCCCTCTCTCTTGCCTACTAAATTTGCATGTGCTTTAGGAAGTAAAAGATCCATCTCATCAAAATGGTTATTTGTTGTAATGGCCAGCTGGACTCCAGACCTTTCAGATTTCCTTTATCTAGGAGAAATTAGTGTATCCATTGGATATGGCTTGGGTTGGGGAAGAGCATCTTGAGACAGTAGAGCAGACAAGAGAGAGTGCCTCCTATAAAATTAAAATTTGATTTATTTTTTTAAAAAGGTACAGAAAGTCTTTCTATTAATAGTGAGAGGAAAACGAAATGAAATACGTCTTTACAAACTAGGGAGGCCTAGGGGAAGAAATACGCCTTTAAAAAGAAGGGATATCTAGAAGTATGCCGTTACACTTTAAAAATCAAAGGATGCTTAGGATAAGATAAGAGGTAGGTTGTGGAATAACAAAAGAGAACAGGTTCTTTTCACCATTCGGGGAGTCTCAAGGTGATAAGGAATTAGACTTGCAAATAGATAAGGGCAGCGATACTTAAGAAGTGATAGACTGAACGGAACCAGCACCTGGCCTTCAGTTGTGTAGACTGTAGAAACTTTTACATATTAACTTCTCCTCCCAGGGAGGGGGAACATAAGGTAGAATTAATAAGACATACAATGCATAATGTAAAGGGGGGGTGCATATTAGGGGAATGTATGTAGTAGGCGTATGGGGAAGTCTGTACTCTCTGAGTACCTCAGCCAATGGGGAAAGGAGAAAGGGATACCTGCGGCTGGGAAATTAGGATAAAAAGGGGGCTGCATCCCCCAAGAATTTTGAGAGACCCCATTGGGATGCTCCCGTGGGCTCTCCCTTTATTCAAATAAAGTTAACTAAGGCTCCTCTGTCTCCTTTGTGAACACTGACCTTCTAGCAGCGAGGATTTTCCGTACAATAGTATTGAATTAAGATATTTCTGCCTCTTCCTGAAGAGACCAGTGTCTATAACCAGTTAACTATGAAAAGTTTTCTGTCAGTATGAGAATCACTCTCTGGACTGGAGTTTGTTGGAGCCCCTTCCCAAACATGTTATAAAGTTGTTATGAAAACTCACAACTTTTCCTTCGTTCACAGAGCCATCTCTTCCTGCAGGCTAGAAAGGCAAGGGCAAGCTTTCTACCACGGTGTGACAAGCAGAAATGTTCAGGCTGGTAAGTGCAATAGCTGCCAAGCCAGATAAGCTGCTCCAGCCTCCAGCCAGCAGCCAGCTGGCCAGGATGGGGCTGGCCTGGGGGGTTACGAGTTATTCAGAACAGGAGAAAGCCCAAGCCTGGACATAGCCCAAGCAGTTTCCAGAGAGACTGTTGCCAGTCAGGCCTGAAGCCTCCTTACCAAGGACAGAAGGTTTTGTGCAACATTGATACTCCTTCAAGTCTGAGCCTTGATAACAAATATATTTGCAGTTTGAACTGTTGGGTGAAGGCTCCCTTAGGAAGTGGGGCTTGCTGCTATGCACTGCGCAGGTCAGTGTGATCTAAGAGTAGACCTGATGAGATGACTGTGGTTCCATAAAAGCCTCCTTAGGAACTTTAGCCCAGCGTCCCACTTTTCTCCATGTGTCTCACTGCTATGATGTCTCACAGTCCTGATTTTCATCATCTTGGATCTTCTAGTTTTGAAACTAGAGGCATTTCAGGCTAGAACACTAATTAAACTGTTTGTTGCTCTAAAAACAGACAAATTCCTTCTTGCAATAGGAGAGATTCATCACAAGGTACTGAAAACTCACAGCATTCTTTGACTTCAGATGAACTGAGGATGCTGAACACATCTGAAAATGAGGTGGCTAGCTCACTGCCCACTGTTACCTTGGGGCAAATAGCTAGACTGCAACTGAGTCCTCCACAGGTAGTATTTCAACTCTCCCGCACCAATGACTCTCTGATACCCTCAGCAGGCTTTGGTATCTAAAGGTTTATTTTGTTTAATGATGCTATGCTACTGTACCAACTACATCAGAAATAAGCCTTCAAATCATGTTCACCCTGGGCCATAAGGATAGAAAACATTTTCTCTGAAATTTGCCTAAATTGGCATCCTATTTTCCAACTGCTGTCCTCTATCTGAGTGGGGTTGGCAGATTCATGCATTCACTATATATTCATTTAAACTACTTCTACCTAATGATAAAGGAAAATGTTAATTCATAAATAACCTTGGGCAGTAGCAGGCCTGAAATGTATACATTACTTATACCTGCATTCAGCAAGCTGAAAAATGACAGAGTGCCCCAGCAATGCAACCAGGCCAAGCATAAACCACCCAGCCAAGCAAGATGAAGAGAGTCCATGCTGTGTTCCCCTCCCAGGCTAAGCTGGCAGGTCCTAGTTATATTCCTGTTGCAGATTAAACTGGCTGTGTGAGCTGCCAGTGCTTCAGTCAGCAAACCAGAAAGTGAAACCGAGAGCCTTCAACCACACCTGTGTGCACATGGCTGACACAGTGAATATGCCAGATCGTGACCCCTAGCTGAGCCACTGATGGGTGTTGCTTCCCACCTATTCACTGCCTCAGAGGTAGGTCAGATATTTCCTCTGCTCTTCCACTGAAGGAGACAGAAAATCTCATTTTCCATGGGGCAAGAGATCCAAACACTTTAATAGCTTAATTTTTGCTAGGCTTACCCTTCCTTGTGAAGGTAAATCCCAGAGCTGCTGGGCTGGGTTGCCTCCAAGTTTTGCAGTCAGGGATTTTCATGAAAAGAGCTGACAATGCACACAGTTCCAAGCAAAGGTTTTTTCGTGATGCTAGCGACCTTTTTATTTTCAGCAGATAGAAGCTTTTCTCTCTTTTCACCATTTGGTTATCACCTTTTTTTTTATTGCTGAGTGAACCTCTAGTGATGCCACTAGGAGGGGAGAACAGGCATAAGATTGTCTCATAAGGATCCACTAATGCACTGACCTGCTGAGGCACAGCACCTCAGCTATCCTAGGCTCGGGCATTCACATTAAGCACTTCACTCTCACACTGCAGTATCTCCTTTTAGTCCATTACTGAACAAGTAGAGCACCTCTTCCAATAAAAAAATGTTATACTTCAATCGACACAGATTGACAGATCTGCTAACCAAAACACAGTCATGCTATTCTTTATCTTCTTTGTGAGTCCTTCCCCATTTCAACTCCAGCCTGACATAGTTAAGAATCTAGGAGAGAAAAGTTGGCAAGAATCCTTTCTCTTACCTCATTCCAATTCAAACTAACTCCTTAAAAGAGACCAGCCTGGCAATTATTAAGAGTTCATAACCTTTTTCCTAATTACCTACTGTCCTGGTTCAGCCAGGATAGAGTTAATTTTCACCAGGAGTTGCTATTCGATACCATGCTGACATCATGTCCGGTACTTAAGGGGGCAGAGCAGTCCCGGCTTTGTCTCACCCGGGCTGCCTCGCTCTGTGTCTGTAGCTGTATCCACCTTTATACTTCTTGGTTTATACATTGTTATCCCTGTTGCTGTTACTGTTGTTGTGATTGTTGCTTTTGCATCGCTGTATTAAATTCTCCTTATCTTAACCCGCAGGGTTTGTATTTTGCTACCTCTCCCATTCCCGGCCGGGGGGTGGGGGGGCCGCGGCCACATGGTGCCCGGTCCCAGCAGGGTTTAATCCACCACAGCCTTTTT
>VYZX01032166.1:56922-69668 GCA_013401335.1 Brachypteracias leptosomus
GCCAGTGGTCACCCCCAATGTTTTGGAGTTTTTTGCTACCTCTCCCGTTCTCATCCGGGGGGTGGGGGGGCAACGGCCACGTGGTGCCCGGTCCCAGCAGGGTTTAAACCACCACACCTACATAAAAACAAAGCTCTGCAAAACATATGAAGACCATGAATAAACTTCCTCATGTTCTCCATCAACATTTGTCTAATTATTATTATTATTAAACGTAAATACACTTGAATAATGAAGAGAAAAATAATTTGCCAGTTTTATTTCCTCAATACAGCACATGTGCAAACTTCCACTGATCACAGATTCCCTTCAGCAACAATGCAGCCTATTATTTCTTCTGAAATATGTCTACCTGATTCATGTTTGGGACATGTTTAACCGTTGTTTGTTTGAGACTTGTTTTCTCCTTTTGCATGGGTTGCCTAGACATGCTGGCTCCAGCCGGTCATGTGACTGGCCGTTGAGTGTTGTGTGGGGGGTGGTTGTGGCGCGCATAAACTCCAGGTCATCAAAAGGACAAGGACGAAGCTAATGAAGACCCTAGAAGGTGGAGGAGAGCAGGTGACAAGGAAGATACGCCTACTTTTGGAGCAGCCAACCCTTTCTCGAGAATAGTGATGAATATGTATTAGCAAAAAGAAATATAAACAGAAAGTTGTAACTGTTTGGTGTGTGTCTTGGTGGAGCGGAGACTCTGCAGCACACCCAGCGCTGTTTGCTTGTCTTTATTCATTTATTAAATTGTAAACTTTAATTGGAATTCTGTTTGAGACTAAATTATTTATCACATTTCTGAACTTTTGGTACTTTCAACCTGTAAACTCTGGAGCAGTGTGACCAAGGAGACAATCAGCTTAAAGGCATTTGGATGCTAATGAACTACAGATGTGATGTTCAATAGGCTGAGATAGTGCATTTAACTCTACATTCACTTACTCTGCGGTGAATACCAGAGCTGGGAAACTGCAGGGAAGAAAATAGGAACATAGGACACGGTGTACACTAATCCCTGGCATTGATGATTTGGATTTCTCTCTTCCAGACAAAAGAAAAGAACACCTAGATCCAGAGTTTGCATCCTAAATGAAAGATTAATGGTCTTAGCTTTGGCATTTCTCTAAGATAACAGCATTCCACCAGTACATCCAGTTTCTGTACAGTAGTGCTCATGTACCCTAATCTCGGGATTATCCTGGTAGAAATGAATAAATGAATGAAAGTGAATAGTATGGGTGTGGGGTGGCCAGAAACCTGCTAAGGCTGACACAGGACTGCTAAAAGGGACTGTGCAACTGATGAAATGCCAAAACCGTTTCTGTAAGGGGGTCAGCAGTCCTGCAGGTTGCTATATGAGCATTCTACCCCAGTAGCCAGAGAATGAGCCTATGGAAAGCAATACAGTGAAGTAAACATGTAAAGCAAGATCTGTGTATGAAATAGTTAAGTAACGGACAGTTCTTTATATCAAGTTAGTGTAAAAGTCAGAATCCCCAACTGCAGGACCAACATTCAGCTGTGGAAATTTTGCTGGAAATCTTCCAAGACACCTATCTTGTAAGGTCACAAAAGGGCAGTGGGTACCTCAAATACAAGTGGAAGAAAAATATTTAACAAAATAATGACAAGGTTCTACTCATGATTTCAGCTTGGATTTGGAAACATGCTGTCTTCTACCATTATTCATACATATTTTCTGACAGGTCCAGTCGGGATCAAAATGAATTCAGCTTCTAGGATGGTCCAACACCTTAAGAAGATTGAAAGTGTAGAAAACTATTATGCTTTCTGACTGACAATTCATAAAACAGGAAAAAGGACAAAAGACAGAACCACACCACCTGACCAAGGTGTAAACTGTGCAAATTTATCTTCTCATTCACCTTGCCTGTCTGAGCATGCCGACTTGAAACTGCTGTAAGCAATGCTGTAAACAAACATAATGTTGTTTGCAATTCATCTCTGACAAACACAAGCATTGTATTATACCAGTGGAATCGAACTTTAATTTCGCATTCAAATATCTCTTAAACTAGCCATCTTGTAATGCACTTTGATGAGTTATTAACACTTTTGACGAGACCAATCTTCTTTCAATAGCATTGATTTAACAGTAAAGGCTTTTAAAAATATTTCCTCTTGCCAAGTTAACAAGCAGAGAATTTAAGTTGCAGAAAGTCAGGCAGACAATGTGAACTGCACTGCTGCTACTACAGGATTCATATTGTTTGATGTCTCTCTGACATCTGCATTTACTAGTTGATAAAGACTTGAGACCATACCAAAGTACTTGTCTCTCTTCAGTTCACTTACCAGCTAATAAATGTTTCCAGGATTCCTTCGTTATATTGAGTCAACTGAAGGAAAAATAAGTTTGCTCCCTAGGTCAAAATAGCCCTAGAGAATGTGAGTTGCTGTTTGCACCTCCTTGAAGATTGCATCATTGCTGCATTTTTAAAATAGAACTTTAAATGCTTTCCTTAGAGAAACTTCCCAAGCTTTTCATTTGCTTCACAGTATGAGGTATGCAAAACAATTCTGACAGAAAACAATAGGAAACCAGAGCTACTAATCTGTGAGCTTCCAAGATGGTTGCAAGTCACAGAGTTTAAGGTTTTCCACCCTTCCCTGAGCAGCCCCAGACTACCATAACCTTCCTCCACCTCTGCAGCTCTGTCAATGTGTTTCCCTGTCTCTGGGGAAACCAACCAGCCCACATCAATTCTCTGAACTCGATCAGAGAGGGATCCTGCAAACCACAGTCTCTGCTCTGTGCAACAGACCACGCATTAAATGAGGCTTTCCTGTAAAATGGGCTGGAGCCTTCATCCTGCCCTCACAGCTGAGGAATATCATGTGCAATGGAACACTGGAACTGGCAAAGGAGCAGTGTGTGTTTCCAAGAAGCTAAAATCTCCATGGAATTAAATACTCAGAAAGCACAACAGTCATACATATCTACAAATACGACAGACTAATAGAGAAACCTGGAAGTGGAGTACATTTCTTGTCCTAACAGGTGCTGCAGAATAGATTTGTTTTCAGTTGGTTTTATGGGGGGGAAATACCCTTCTAAAATCAGCAGACACCAATTACTTTTATGTAAGCGTGTATTTCTGATAAGGAATTCCAGAAAATTGTTTTAAACAAGTAGGTTTTTCCACAATAGTACAGATATAACAACATTTCAAGGTAATTTGCAGCTGTTGCTGATATCTGATTATAGTCACCATAATGATTTGGGGTTTAGCCCTTTTGTCTTTTTTTTATGCTCTTACACATTCCTGGAGACAGTCAGATGCCTTCCTTTCAGTGATCACAATGCAGTTCTTAACTGGTGAATTCATTAAAAACTAAGTTATCTGCACTGATCAGGGAAAGAGATCCAGAATTTGGAGTTTCAGGTTTAGGGACTGCTGAATTAAGGCATAGAGCTAAGAAAGGCTTGAAGGTTTGCCTGAGAAAACCAGGCCGCTCTTAGCTTAAGTATGAATCAGCAATAAATGTAAGCTTCTGTTTTTACTAAGCATGAATCAGCAATAACTGTGAGCTTTTGTTTTTGCAAACAGGGACCTACCCCTCTGCAGGAGTATGATATGTACCAAGACAGTTGCCTTTAAGCACGTATGCCTCGCTATCTAGGAAACCATACAATAGAGTGCTAAAGCTATGTAACAAGACTGCTTGCTTATCAGGGGTTAACCACAGAATGTATGAGATGCTATATAAGCTCACTGAAATTTTATCTCAGTGGAGGTGCCCAGGGTGTGCCCTATGCTCTCCCCACTAGTGTAATAAAGGTGCTTTGGCTGACAGTCCGTCTGTGAGTTGGTTTCTTTGAATCACTGCAAAGTTGTTACTTTTTAGAAATGAGACTAGATGCTGTGTTACATCATTTGTCTGGGTTAGCTTTCCTCCTAAGACTTTGTGAGGAATTGTCATAGCTGGATATGTATCCATAAAAGAAAGCTTAAATATATATATATATATATACTGGAGACTATTACAGAAACTGTAAAGCATCAGTTGACTGCTTTCATTCTAGTTTTCATTCTGCTTTCTCCTAATTTTCAGATCAAGTTTTAGGATTGCTGCTGGCATTGTGGATATTTTAACTTCTTAGCAAAGTAAATCACATGGATTTCAGGAAAATGTAAATAATCAGGGAAAGTGTGCACATTGTAGAATAAAATTTTATATCCCTTTGGACTTATGAGGGAAGGAAAACCATGAAAGACGGTGATACTAATGTCTGAAACAGAGAAGTCAGAGGAAAAGTAGATTAATTTAATTTCACTGGTCAGAGCATGTACACAAGGTCAAAAAGGAAGAAAAAAAGACTCAAAGAAAATACTGAGAGCTCTGGGAAGTGGAAAGATGGAGCACGTAACCAGGATTATGTGATTTATGACAGGCACCAGGGAGTAAATCAATGGTATATTGCAAAAATGAGAGTACTGCTGTTAAATCAGAGTTTTGGAGACTGACTGAGAGGAGATTTCCTCTTGCATGGAGCAAGAGAATTGCTAGGATCTAATTAATAAATCATTCTGGATATACAGAGAACAAATTTTCCCTATTAAAATAGTCCCTTTGCAGCCTTTTGAAAATTCTATTTTGAGAACTCCTAAAGTTTGAGAGCTCTCATAGTTTATCAAAATCCTTCTCCCTGCTTCTAACTGTAGGGAGAGATGGAAAAGGTTCCTTAAAAAAGAACAGACAGGCAGGAACAAAGAGATGTTTTCCCATGGGATATTACAGTGTTCATGCATTGCCATGAATAACTTTCTTACTTGTTTTCCTCCCAGAGATAGCAATGGAAGAAGATCTCACCTAGAGATTACATACTAAATTCAGTGTAGAGTTTGAGAAAGTCTTTAATGTTCATGCAAGCTGGGATTTCTAACAATGATCTCAGTCAAGAGTAGGACAGGCAAGAGCTGGACTGTTTTTCTCCAGGTCTCTGAATCTTTTCTTACCATACTTGCCTCAGGCTCCTCTTCTTGGGTTAGATCCAAAGCCTGATCCAAATGGAAAGGTCCTCTAAACCTAATTAGGCTTCGGATGAAACTCTAGGCATTTCAGGGTTGCTTTTTGACACCCTTTCCCCCCATCACTGCAGTCAGAGATGCTTTTCTGCAACAACAATTGCTGTGCAATTAATGCTAGACTAGTTTTGTGATATACACTGATGGAAAATAAAATTAAGTACTTGGCTCCTTTACACCAGGGAATTTGGCCAGGACAACTTGCTTTCTAATGGATCTATGCCAAGGTCTGAGAAAAGCTATGGATCAGAGTCAAGCATACATAATTTCCATTGTTTGTTTTGCTACCTCAGAGGAATGAGAAATCACCAAGAAATAGTACTCTATCAAGCAGTCTATCTGCAAAAGCCAGGACTGCACTTTAACAAGCCCTGCTCCCAGGAGCTCTCACTCTGAACAGCAGCTGGCACAAAAATATTGACACCGGCTCACAAAAAGAACTCTAAAACTTCTGCAAGAGAGATGAAATACCAAGTAGGCATGCAGAGAGAATTAGTCTTTCATTTTCAGCACACAGTGAGCAGAAAAGAGCATATTAGCAAGCCAGTTTGAAGAAGCTCATTTCCTTTGCCCTTGGAAATAAAGAACCTTTTCTATAGGTAAGTGCCAACCAGAACCACCCGATGCATTCTCCTGTATAGCTGGGAAGCTGGCAGCATCCACAGAATTTAATTCACCTTCCCCCAAAAAAGTCCTAAATACACCAACTAGACTGTTACAGGCTTAACAGGCAGAGGTAGCCCAGCTGCCACAGACATCAACTTATTTTGCTACTCTTGTGTTTCCATAGATGGAGGGCAGCTGTGTGTTTCCAGGTAGATTTTCCAAATTTCTGTCCCAAACATGGTAATGCCATTAGCTGTTGGTTTTCAAGATCCTATACTGTTGTGGTTTAAGGTTTGGGGAAGGGGAGGGACAGGTGGAGCGGCTATTCCACTCCCCTTCCTGCCACACTCTATAATAGGACACAGAAAGTTCCACTTGCCCCCTCCTTGCTGGGATTGTTGCTGGCTCTAGACGGCTCTGTGGCTGCTACAACTCCACGTGGCTTGGGAGAAATCCAGTGGCATCCGAGGACCGGTGTTGTATATGTTTGTATATATACCTTCCCTTGTTACCTCTGTATATTTCCCTTCCTTTGATATCCCTTTTGTTACTCCCTGTTAAAAGTTGTGATCTTAATTTTCCAACTTTGTGTGAGGCCTTTCTTCCTCCCCTGGGAGGGAAGAGGGGAGGGGGAAGAGGGGTGAAACTAATTCTGCTCTGTGGGGATTGCCCTGAGCCCTAAACGGAGACATATACCAGTTTGCTCTCTTCTTTCTAGCCTTTTCATTTAAGGCTCACAACACAGTAAGGAATTACAGGAGAGACAGAAAAATAAGTCTTACCTTTAAATTAAAATAAACCAGGTGAATAGTTTGCAGCACAGTAAGGAAATACAGGAGAGACAGAAAAATAAGTCTTACCTTTAAATTGAAATAAACCAGGTGAATAGCCCACTTGTATGCTATTTGCCTACAATGGAAGGCTATTTAAATCCTGAATTCTAGGAAGAGAAGGAGAATTCCCTGTTTTCCACAAAGCTCCTCAACTGAACAATTAGCCCTGCAGCCTTTAGAGACCAAGGAGCCAGAAGGCACAACTGTAATATTTAAGTCTGGAAAGCTTTCTGGTGGAGAGAGGTTTTTCCCTAGTTAACCTTCACAGGGAGAGTCAAACTACCCAAAAAAAAAAGAAAAAAAAAAGGCCTGAGGCCTCCCATTGTTATTAGTCATATCCATCTCATGCTGCTTTTCTATTCCCTGTCTCTAATAAAGCGGTACAATGCCTTCTGGCTTGTCAGGGACCTCATGACTTTAAGGAAATCTATATTCTTCCTTCTTCATGATAGAAAATCCTCTTGTAGCAAAGCTACTGACCCCACTTTCCACAGTTACCTCAGCTGCTGTCTAGCTACCATAAAGCTGTAATTTGCACCCAGTTGTACAAGAAGTAACCACAGCCTCAAGCAAGAAGGGTGAAGGCCCTTGGCAGTGACTTCAGACATGCCATTTGCTGGAGTCCACATCCCTCACAAAACATCTTTTTGCATATATATGGTTTTGTTTCAGTTTTTGAACCACCCAGCACTATATCTGGCAAATGGAAGCCTTGTTTGCACAAGCAAGCAATTAGCAGAGGCTGGGTCATTAGGTAAGTGTTCTTGGCAGGTTGTTTTTCACTGAGTATATGTTTCACTCCCAAGTTAACTAGGCATCTGGCAGCAATTACACCCAAAGCCAGGCAACCCATCTAGTGCATACAGGCTAATGAAAAAAAGTAACTAAAATGCTTTCAAGGTTGTATAAGAGACAGATCTTCATGAAGAGAAAGAATTGAACTGACATGAAGGTTGTTAATTGTGGGAACAGTCACGATAGGTTTCTGATAACAGCCGTGGTACCTTATTTTTACATACTTTTTCCTCAGTTTACATCTGCTTTTATATCCAAGTCTTGAGTCCTTGTTTGTCCTTCCCATCCAGCAGTTTTACTTTCCATCTGCAGGCATCCCTTTGCCCCGTGCTCATAGACAACTGGGCACTGATGCACATTGGCAAAGGGAGCAGCCCCCAGGCAGGTGGGTGTATTGATAGAGTTCCTGTCCGTCCTCTGTGAGGTTTGGGTTGGGTCAGAAGCAAGAGGGAGAGCTGCCACTCTGAGCTAAGGTGTGTGATCCTTGATGCCACAGGCAGCAAGATGACTGAAGGAGCAGTGATAGTTTTAAGTCCATGAAATAAGGCTGTCTACAGAGTCATAAGGAGAGACAGTCCAGCTCTAACAAAAATGCTTCACCTTGCTAAAGGGCTCTCAGTTACTTTTAAGTTACATCATCTCCCCCTCCCCCTTTTCTCTCAATAGGGAGGGAGAGCATATGAAAACTATGGAGGTGAGGCTTTTCTGGCATTTCCAAGCAGTATAAAACAGAGTTTTACATTACAGTGAGGGACCCCTCAAAACGAGAAGCCAAGAGCTCCCACTGATGTCAAAGAGCAAGCAGCTAAGGTTGGGAATTCCCAGGGCCGAATATAAAGGTAGAGTGGAGCATATTCACCGATACCTGTAATCTATGGGTGTACCTTCACTGGCAACAAATGGAGAGTTAGCCCCCTAGGACTTTTTCCCAAATATAAAGGTATGTTGGTACCTCTAGGCTATACACTAAGCTCACATTTTACTTCAAACTTTCTGTTTTGTATAGTCTGGACAGTATCCATACAGTAAGAACAAAAATATTTCAAAGTATCAAGGTGCCACTGATTCAACAGCCTTGTTGTTTTGTATCAAGAAACTTCCCAAACCCACCTGTTTTTGGTGGGTGAAGGAGCTGGCATTAAGTGAGATGCTGATGTCAGGAACAGTGATGTCTCCAATAACTCAGAAGTAGTTTTTTGCCAACAAAAGCAACTGCTAATTTTCTCTAACAGAGAAATAGAAAAACAAAATGATAGTCAATGGGTCTAAAGGTTTCTTATTCAACAAGGCTGTTTATGTCCTTCTGCTCTCTATGCTGGCTTCGATATTGTAGTTAACTAAAGCAAAGCATATACTGATGTCATGTGCCTGGAGAATATTTTCAGACACACAATGAAACCTAGTCGTATGCATATGTGTTTGAGCACACAAGAATACATTTTAAACATAAAGCAAATTTTGAAAGGATATCAGGATCCCATTGTGCAGGAAATGAAAATATATGTCATTGCTGAGCTTTCATTACTTGTGTATCTGTGCGTTGTATCCTACCTAGTCCTGCAGTGTCCATTCCCATGGGAGTGAAGGCTACTAAAATGGGAGAAGAAACAAAAGCATCAGCAGGCAGCTTCTGTGCAGCTCCAGTTGCCAGGGAGATGTCACCAACCCTGTGTCCAGATCAGAACAGCTGTCTCATTTGGAACCTGACCTGCAGGCAACAATGAGCATGCTGTGGCCATTGGTGAAAAAACGAGCAAAAAGAGGAAAAAGTAATTATAGACGCCAATAAAAATGCAAAAATAACTCAACCCCCCACCTTGTTGCTGAAATAAAATATTTGAGCTAGCAAGATACTTCTAATGTAAGCTAATGAAGGACATGGTTCTTTTTCCTTGATGTTGAAAAAGTGCGGTTGCCATAATTCCCATTTCCATTTGCACATAAAAACATGCCAATTCAAAGATCTCCTATAGCTAGTAGGAGATACCACATTCAGTGGGGTTGGAGGAGACTTACTAAAATTAAAACAGTCTTTGAAAGTGATGTTGTGCAATGAGCTGCTGAGAACTGTGCAGATGACAAGACTGAGTTCCTGGGTTTTGCTTAGGGTTCCCCTTTGACTAAAACAGGTAAGTCAGAGCCCTCAACACCCCCACACTATTCATTCAGGAGATGGTTCTCACTGTCTGTCTTCTCAAGATCAAAATGAACCACTGTTGACCATTTTTGTTGATGTAATTTAGACCAAATATTGATGCTTACTGGAACGAGTCCACTACACCTGATTTGTGTTCAATATTTTAAATAGTGAAGTAATAAACTGATTTGAGAACTGAATAAGTCACTGTACATATATGAAAGGCAGTTGCTATCGCTCACATGTTAAAATTCAATTGTCCTTATTCATTTCAGGAGTCACTGTGAGATGGAAACACTACCTTGCAATGCTTGCAAATGCTCCTAACAAGTGTTTTTAAAGCCAATACTGCTTTGGTTTTATATCTTGCAGTTAAACAAGTCAATATAAAAACCCTTGAGGCTCCTGCACCCTTTGCCTGACAGACATGTAAATTTGCCATGATCCAGCCTGAACTTCCTTTCTCGTTTGTTTGCCAACAACCAAATTAAAGTTTTTCCACCATTTTTCCCACCATTTCAGCTATGGATTGGGCAAGACTCCAAATTAATATCTTTATTTCTAAAATTATGATAACTAGGCATGCACAAAAACACAGACCAAAAGTTATTCCAAAAATAACATTGTACTATTCTAACCAATGTTGATGATGTCTAAGGGTGCTTTTTCATATAGCATCCTTAAAGCTACATTCAAAATTAGCCAGCTTGATTATCCCACCCAGCAGATAATGTGGTCTGACTGCAGTGAAGGAGTTTGGGAGGGAGCCTGCCAATTTCAGTGAAGATAACAGAGATTTTTCAAAGACTGAAGAGGACATTTTGTTCCAGCTTTCTCAGGTTCTATTATTTAGAGTACTTTATGTGAGCACAAGCACACAAACAGTACAGGCACATAAAATGCATACTGGCAGTAGATGGATGATTAATTTCAGCATTACCAGAAATATTTTGATGAATTCATTTCTGTGTTTACATCCTCAAATCAGAATTTACATTATGTATAAAATGTCATTTTTCCTATTTTTCAGCAAACATTCTTAAATGGGATTTCACATTCTTTATTTCCCAATTTCTCCTTTCAAACATATTCTTCACATTTACCTCATCATACCTCACTCTGAAACTAGAGTGATGTTTTCTGTGCTACCCTACAATTAAAAAAATTGTGTGCATTTAACTGCAACAAGTAACCATTTCAAAACATAAAAAAGACAAGTAAAGCCAAAACAGATTTTAATTTCAAACCTCCTTAGGGTCTTGTTAAGTAAAGAATAGCCTGAGGGGACATATCTTACAGATGATGGGAAGGTATCTTAACAGGTTCCTTTAAACTGATATCTTATTTTAAATCTATCTCTATTCTTGTGTTTCACAATCTGAATTTTAAGGGTCAAAAGCCAGGCAATCTACTGGCAACCTTGCTGTGCTTGTTTGCACTCCTGAACTATATTCTTAATGGATGTAAATGTTAAAAAAATATCACAAATGTAGTAAAGAGGTCGATTTTTTTTTTGTGTGTGTAAGCATTTCTTTCCTTCACAAGGTCACTGCTTCACTGGACTGCAATAACAAAGTGGATTATTAATACTATGTAGTCCCAAAGCAGCTAAAGATATCATGACCCATGAAACTCACTGGTTTGTGGATCTGCAATTAGGATGCATCTGATGAGAGTGGAAATAGAGGTGTAGGAGAGAGGAAAGAAAGCTGTCAAGATTGTAAATCAGAGTATGCCTCTTCTGAGCACTACAGATGCTGTTGCTAGTACTAGGAAAATACAAGTTTCAGCTTCTTTTACTAAAAGCAATCAGTCTTGATCCCTTTGTGGTGAAATATTCCTCACTACTTAGAAACACAGAAAAAAAACTGTTTCTTTTCATTTTGATCCCTGCCCTCTTAAGATGGAAGGCTCGGGTACTCAACCCTACACTGCAGGTGCAGGAACAAATTCTCACTTAGCAGTACCTACTGTTGCAGGCTACAGATAATCTTGAAAGACTCACTCCTGAATCAGGCATAATATTATTGCTGTGACATTACTGGTCCTCTGATGACCAATTAGGGTCATGTTACCAATTAGTAAAACTGCCTGATACTTTCTAGTACCAGAGCTCATCTTTGGTTCTTTACATTTGGGCCTAGCTAGAAATTTATTACTTGGAATGATATTTTCTGTGTCTAGCACCACCTATCTTGGCCTGATTTGCTGTTTTGTTATTGCTGTTGCTTTTAATATTAGCCAAAGTGCTTCAATTATTTCTGAAAAGAAAGCTAAGCTTTATCTATGTGGAAATATTTTGCTTTCAACAATACCTGCTGTTTCTTCAAGAGACTTTTTTTCTCCCACCAAACAGGGGAAAGATTGGTGGTCTTCACAAAACATTCCTATTTTTGTTATTAATCAAAGTGCTGTTTATAACAGCATAAACCATTAGTAGAATCATAGAATGGTTTGGGTTGGAAGGAACCGTAAGATCACCTAGTTCCAACCCCCCTGCCATGGGCAGGGACACCTTACACTAAACCAGGTTGCTCAAAGCCCCATCCAACCTGGCCTTGAACAATTCCCACTTTTCTGGGCAATCTGTTTCAGTGTCTTGCCATCCTCACAGTAAAGAATTTCTTCCAAATATCAAATCTAAATCTAGTAATACTACTATTTTTAATATCTGTGAAGTAGGCTCCATGACTCCCCACTCTTCTGCTTTATTTTTTCTGGTCTAAGCATCTCTTCAATTTGAAGAGTAGATAGCAGAATTCAGCTACTTTCATTTCTTCTTAACCTCTGTCTCCAACTAGTTATGCTTAAAGGTATTTTCAGAGCCTTGATGACAATGAGTAGGAGTGAAAACCCTGAGCACAACGATTTTTCTGCTGTTTGATGGGAAACTCTCCAGTCCACTGGTGTCTTTTCATCCATGCATTGCTCTCCTAACCCATCCAAACGTACCATCTATTAGCAGGAATTTAATCAGCAATATTTTAACCTAGTCATGCATTTGTGTTCAACTCTTTAGAATAATTTGATAATGTGACTTCAGAGGAATTCCCCT
Source organism: Brachypteracias leptosomus (assembly GCA_013401335.1). Classification (NCBI taxonomy): domain Eukaryota; kingdom Metazoa; phylum Chordata; class Aves; order Coraciiformes; family Brachypteraciidae; genus Brachypteracias; species Brachypteracias leptosomus. The sequence goes on from VYZX01032166.1 coordinate 69,394, forward strand.
TTCTATACAAAAGAACATAATTTGAATTGATCAGACATAAACCTTACTTTCAGAAAATTTTTGTTCTATTCCTTGACATTGTGAAAATAGTAGCCATTTCTTTGCACAAAAAGGAAATATCATTTATAATCAGTTGCTGTACCTAGCTACTGATTTCCAGGATAAACCTCAACATAAATTCTATGGTCCTCAGCACCAAGGACATCAAGGTAAGAAATCAAGTACTTCTACAACTCTGTAACCTCAAGTTTGCCAGTTTTGTCTCCTAGCTCAGG
>VYZX01032167.1:0-11542 GCA_013401335.1 Brachypteracias leptosomus
ATCTTTGTTGTGGTGTGTTTCAGCAGACAGCAACACCTGAGTATTGAATGTATTTATATAACCTCTGCTTTGTTGTAAAGGTGCTGGGAAGCTACTGAAAAGCTATAGGCTTCCAAGCACCTAACATTTCTAAAGCAGTTTTACCTACTGAAATCATACAGGTCTTGAAGTACCAAGTAGCACAGATACAGGTCTTGAAGTGCCAAGTAGCAAAGAACTTGCAGACCTTTTGAGTCTCTGAATCTAAGCGGCTTCATCCAGGTCACAATCTGTAACATAGATCAGTGAGCTTGGCTTTGTTATTTCATCCCCTTCCACCCTCCCACTCCCCAGCTACTGTAGTAGTCCTTGTATTCTAAACAACAAAAGAGCTTTGTTGGTGTCGCTGGTTTGGGGGTTTTTTTTGTTGGTTTGGGATGTTTTTTGTTGGGTTTTTTTTTCCCTTTGCCATATTGTTTTAAGTATTTTGTTACACTATCTATAGCTTCTTCATTTGATTTTCTAGAAAGATGCTTCACTCAATATTTCATAAAAATTAGCAGTTGGTTAAATTCCATCATACCATAGCACTGAAGAGTTCTTTGTACTTCTTAGCACAGCATGGCTTCTTGGGGTTTTTGTCTTTTTTTTTTTTCTCAAGGAAATATCTTAAAGGTCTTATTTATAATGTATTGAAAATAATACGAGCTTCGATTTCTCCATACAAATACATGTACAAATATTCTTAATAACCACTTTTTAAAACCATAACTCATAAAATCAAGTCTATCTCCAAATATGTTTTTCATTTATAGCTTGACAAAAAGTGAATTGCAGCTCCAAAATCAGAACATAACTTAAAATATGGCCACTTTGTTTTGTGTGCCTGGTCTGGAAATAGGTTATAAATATAAGCAGATCCCCTGAATATATTCTGCTAGGTACCAATGCTTGTAAACTTATCTAAATAAATCTAAGAAGCAGATAAATAAAAAAGATAACTATTAAAGAGTAGGGCTGGGTGTAGACCAAAAATCCAGGAAGAGTATCCATGAAAGATGCTGAAACTTTAGATCTGTGGTAGAGGGCCTTTTATAAAAAACCCCAACATTAAAAAACCAAACAAGCAAGCAAACAAAAGCAAAAGCAAACCCAAACCAAAATACTAAACCCTGTCTCAAACTGTTCTTCCTAATTTGCATTTTTAATGAGAGTGTTAGAATACTGTAGAGAATAATAGAGTGCAAAGGCAATCCCTCTACGGGCAGATTAAGGGACTATAGGAATTTGTGGAGCTGGGCCTTGGTAAGTACTGGAACAAATTGGGGAGGAGTGAAGGGATGTGGGAATAACAAGTAGCATTTTCAGTAAGTGCGGGAGAGAAACTCATCAGTTTTCTACCCACTGCCATGATGAAGTAATTTGTAGATGTTATGACAGATTTTAAAAAAGAGAAAATATCAGGTTAGTCACTTGCCAGACAGTTTTTCCCTATGCCCTAGGAGCATTAGGGAAAAATACCCAGATGCATTTGTGAGAGTGATGAAGAAGCAGTTGATCAAGGCTGCTGTCACTGAAACCAGCTTGTGTAGATTATTCCATAGTTGTTGCAATCACATTCTTATTAATATTAATAGAAATATGGATTGGGTTTTATAATGCTTATTTAAATAAAAAGTTGATGGCAAGGATACACCAAACATATCTAGCAACATTAGAAAAGAGATAAATTAAAGCCTGTGGTTTGCAAGAGGTCACAACTTACTCCATGCAAAATAAGAATACTTCCTAGCCAAGTGCTGTTGAACTCTGTCCAACAGGAATATATGGTCAGATCAAGGATAACATGCTCTGCTTATTGCCACACTGAAAACCTCCTTTAGGAGGATATGTTGCATTATAAAACATTTCTGCATCTAGAGATTTTAAATTCAAACATCAGGAGCTAATACAAAAAATAAGCTGTATAAGCTACTCTTTCTTTCCCTGAATCCATCAGCAAACCGTATGCAATAAATTCATGCCATTATAAATTTTGGCAAGTAACTATTTATTTTAAGGTCTTAAGAAAAGCTGATTTGGGTGATTGTTTTGTTTGTTGGGTTTTTTTCCAGCAGCCAGTGCAGCTTTATCTGTCACACCATGCAGTTAATTACTTAATATACAGAAATATTGCATTGAAAAATAGACATCTAAGTAAAATGGGCCTCAAGCTATTTCCACTGAAATCAGGTTAAGTTCATATTTAGGGTCAAGCTGTGCAAATGCTTTGAGTTTCTGAAGCGGTATTTGCATACCCAAGATAAATACAAATTATGAAATAAATGTTCAGATGCAAAATATTTACATTTCAGGACTTTTTGCTGATAGATAAAAATTGTGGAAAGTGTAAAAGCTGAAAAACTTTATTTTCCTTTGGCCAGATCTCTTAGTATTCTGGGAGATATGCGTGTGCATTGAAATATCTTTGGGGTTTTTACATATATGATAGAACTTAAATGGATGTTGAGATGTTTTTATAGTTCTTTGCACAGTTTGCATCTTGTGAGCCTATCATCAAAAGAAATCACCTTCACTAAAATCAAGCACTGTTTGTGACTTCCTATGTGTTTGCAGTCAGATTGCCTCGGTGCTGACTTGTTAGATTGATTTCTTTATTTCTGTTTGGAGAAGGTTATCTTTTTCTTGCCTTTATATGTCATTTTTAAGTATGAGGAAGTGGGTGGAAAATATTTGTGCAATTTGTAGGCCCTTCTCAGTGTTCCTAAGATTTTGCTTTTACTTGGCTTTCTCTTTTGAAAATTTTATAGCAATCCCTTGCAGTAAAGTTTATATGGAGTTTAGATTTGGAATGCCACAAACAGTTTAAAATACACCAAAAAAAGCAGCAATGTTTAAAGATTTTTTAATTGAGAGACTGAGAAAATCACTACTAGCGCAATTTTATTTCTATTAGATTAATCATCCCTAAACATTCATTTACAAAACACAATCTCAAATGTTCAAACACAAACTGATTTGCAAAATAAAGGCTCAAAATCTTATTTCATCTCTATCAACTTAAACTGAGGCTGCAATCTCTTGTACACTGTATAAACATAAAGTTGGTTACAAATGGATTATCACAGGGAAAAGTTATGCAACATTTTCTGAAGTCAAACACAAGATGGCACCATTACTAATGCTTTTCCCATGTTATCACAACGTTTGACACTGCAAAATTGCAGTAACAACGTACCTTCCTTGCACACACTGCATGCATGTTTAATGATTAGAAACCTAATGTATGCCTGATGACCTCTGTAGTATCTCTTAATTTCAGTGAACTGCTGCATATGGTACAAATGCTGCCATTCTTGCCAAGCAAGTCTTTGAAAGCTCAGGTGGGTCAGGAGTGAATAGATGTCTGTAGGTGCAGATTAGCTCAGGAGGCTGCAGAAGCTTTATTTACTCCTATGTCCAGTGCTGCACATATTCAGGGACATGCATGGCAAGAATACTTGCTCCTGCTTTTCCCAGCATCCATCAGATGGATGTGTGTAAATTTGTTTTAGCCTCTCTGCTCATATGCATACACATATATTATGCTCAATCTCCTCTAAGGAAGATGATGGGTTTGTCTGGTGTTTGAACACACAATATTGGTCAAATTTAACTAAGGTTTTTTAAAAAACCATGTCAAAACAGATATCTCAAACAAAAACCAATTTGCCTTTTTCTAATGCCTTCCTTAGGCCTTGATGATCTTACATATTTTTTCCCCAACTTAGTTAAGAAATGCTTTTGGTATTGATTATTTTGCATGTTTGTTGAAGGTAGATCAAAGGCCTGTTGAAGATGTTCTGAGTTTCCTAATGCCTGACATAGATGAGGCAACTGCAGCTGTTTCTAGGTCCAGACAGGAGTGAGGCTGAACTTGTGTTCCATACAGGTCCTGAGAGCCCGTGAGGCCACATTCCCACTCCACCTGCTGGTAGAGACCACTTCATTCACATACACATCTGGGAGCTGATCCAGACCTATGGCTGGGATCCAGTTACTGGCTGGGACCCCTTGGTCCCTCCAGCAGCCAACTCACAGCCCCTTGGGTTCCTCCTGTGTCAAGCACAGAATTATTGCCACCCTGATACTGGTTCCTAAGTGTCTAGCCCAGTTTGCTGGCTAGTCCAGCTTGATGTTTGCTTCTTATCACTCACTGACATACATACCCACATGATGTGTGTATCACTCTAATTGTTGGCACCATGGACATATGGACCCTTTATGACCCCTGGTTCCACCCCATTTGCTAACACTAAGAGCCCCATACACGTGCACACATGCAGAATAGAGAGCCAAGAAAATATCTGGAAATGGAGTTCAGTGAGAAGACAGGAGAGACTGTGACCATCAGGTGTGGTGCATGACCACACACGTGCACTCTTTACAGACTACTGGGCCTTTTTGTCCCATTTTCTCTGTTTTCTCACATTTGTTTACCTTGATCCCTTCCTGTCCCCACTTTTGGTTTCTCCGTTAGTCATACCATTGTAGATCTTGTGCAATCCAAAATCTTGTTCCCCTTCATCTCACAACCACTATAGGCAGTGACCTTGCCAATCTCTAAAGTGCTCTTCCACTGCCCTGTGGTGCTGGACATCATCTCCAGCCACACATGAGGCTAAGACTTACCTGGGACAGCCCCAGGAGGGACCAGGTCAAGGGCTTAAGTTTGATGGGGTTATTTGGAAACACTCTGTGCCCATCACCACCTCTGTGCTCCTTTGTGTTCATGGAAATGATCCTTTAGTCACATAACCTGATTGGAAAATATAGCCCAAATGCCTAAAATTAGAAAAATATCCATAAAATAAAATCCCATCCTGTGTGTGTATTTACACCAGCTTGCAATGTGGGTTATAACAGATGTTTGAAAAGGCCTGACTGTCAGATAAATATTTTGCCCTAAAACAGATTTCACTTATCTATATGAAGCTGTATGTACTCAAATTCTAACTTAGACAAGTCTCTTACACACTAAAATGAAATGCAGATTTGAATACTTTGCTAATTCGAAGCCTTGGGATTTGACTGTGCTCAGCCCTGCACAGCAGAGTGTAAATGCATCAAGAAGTTAAGGACAGTGATAAAAGTGTAAGCTAAAAGACAACACTGGAATAAGAACAGATGGATACAAATGGGTCATGGAAAAGATTAAAAGAAATAAATAAAGAAAAGAAAATAATATGTTATAAGGTGACTTCATTAGAGCAGTTGAGTTCTGGAGCAGCTCTCTAATAGCAATAGTTTGGAAAACTGATTTTAGAATGCTCAGCTTGATCAGAAAATAAAGAGAGATAGGATGGGAACTAATAAAAATCCCATTGGGCCAGGAAATTACTTAGTTTTTTCCATCTCTTTTGAGCAGTCAGATTGTGGAAGATGCTGCATTAATCATGGTCCTCTTTGTCACAGAAGATACCAAGCTAGAAACAGTAACTCTGAAGGGTGTCTCAGGCACAAACCTAAACTCTGTGCTTGTCTATGAAGTGTGCCTAAAACTGAAGGTTTGTTGTGTCACTGGGGTTTGTCTAATGTCACAGGACACTAAGCAGTGCTTCCCCTGTGAAGCGGAATTTGTGAGCTAGTGACTAGAGCTGAGCAAATAATGAACATTCCATTCAGTGAATTTCTCCACTAGTTGTATTTTTTCCCAGAGCACATTGCAGTTCCCAGTAAGCCTTATTATTCTGCAAATAACTCCTTTGAAAAAGTCCTGGTTTTTAGATTGCATTTCATTTCCTTGCGAATGCTGGTTGCTTAAAATTCAAACTGTTGTATTTAGGTGCATGGCCTGTGAAGTGTTTTTGTTCCCTAGAGAATTGGAGGAAGTCTTAAAAAAAAATCACATTTCTGATGCTAAAAGAGTAATTATTATTCAGATGAAATTTAGTGGTTTAGGGTAAGACTCAAACTGTACAAAGTGCTGGAACAAGGCAATTTATACTGGCTGTATCACAAGAAGGCCATAATTTTTTAAAAAACTTTTCACTTTAGCTATTCCATTCTAACAGAGACAGTAATTTATTTTTATATGCAGCATAAGGCATGCTTTGAATCATGCTAATGGCAAAGAATATAGGCTAAAAGGTTATTAGATTCTATTGTCATACTCGCTAGCTACAACTCTATATTTTTGCTATGTACAATTTATATACACTAACATTTGTGTGACTGTAGCAAACAGAGACTCTATTCACTTTTGTCATGTCAAAACACGTGAAATTTAGAAGGCATGTGATTAATTTGCTATTTTGATTTTTAAATGATCCACTTATATAGATATTAAATTCCAAAGAACGAACAGATGTTTCACAATAGAAAGAGCTGCTGCAGTGATCTGCTGCCAGGGCTCAGAAAGGGAGTCCCTTAACATATCCTCTGTCATCCTTTAAATTTCATAATGATGTCTGTATGATTCATAAAATATTACTGTCCTGCTGAAAATCTCACTCTCAAAATATACTTCCTGACTTCTCAGACATCTACCTCAAAGAAGTCTTGACTGGATTCATTCATTACCCTGTAGCTGTCTTGCAAAGTAGCTAACAGCATACAGACCTTCCAACTTGAGAATGACAGTGACTGCTTGAAGAGCTTAACACCTCAGCCACCAGGACCATAAGAAGAATGATTGCTACAAAACCCAGATGATTGTGGGAAAGCAATGATTAGGGAAAGAATAGCATCTATAGGTTATCCAGGTCATAACAGCTAATGTAGTTTTTGCAGGGATATATTACCTCCACCTTGAAGATCTTCAAGTATTTACAGGAGATAAATACAAAAGATGAACAGTCCTCTTCAGTGGTTGCTGTTTTTAAAAGAATAGCAGGAAAGCTCACAATGTAGCAGCTACCCAAGTATAACTTCTTATTTATAAGTCTTAGAGAAACCTGATGAGCTTCCACCAAAAGTTCTGGCTTTTCCTTGTGTAAGTGAGCCTGCCAAAAAGTGTCGCATTTTCCAATCCTCCCATCACCTGTAATTAATTTTTGACCAATGTCCCTGAGGTGATGACATTTCTCAGCCGCCCTCACAGATGCTGAGAAGGACACAGATGCTAAGGTTACCAGAGGGGTGGTAGAAAACAAAACCATTTCTAGGAGGACTACAGAGTTTCTGTAGTCTTCACTTGTGCATTGATGCAAGAAAAGTCACCGTTACCAGTAACCTCCACGTTGTTCCAGTTTTCATGGGAGCCTCCAGGTTGTTCTTTTTTTTCTTGGCCTTTGGCCAATACTTCTCAACAACTATTTTGAATAAGAAGGGCTCAGCTTACTCAGCAGAGCTGAACAGATTTTTGGACAGGTTATTCTGATTAACTGTCATGAGCCTTCAGGTATGTTGATCAGTTTAACTCCTTGAAGGCAACATGATAGTAATTTAATTCTTCAATAATTATAAAGCTCAGCAAAGGCTTCAATATCCAGCTCTTTACACTTATTGGAAAGAAGTAAAGTACCATGATGCAATATCCTTCTCAGTCCAAGAAAATTCGTATCTGCCTGTAGAGTGTCTACCTGAAGGCTGCAAGTGGTGATAGCCCTTCTGGATCTGGGCACAACCAGAACAGAAAGCAAGATTCATGAGATTAGGAGAAGGAAGGGAAACTGGAGGCTGGTTTGGAAGTCATTCCTCTGGAAAGGAAGAGTCTTGGTCCCAGTGGTTTCTTCCAATGTGGTTTTACCTGATGACTCTCTCAAGTAAAAGTATAAGTAGTCACTGGATCAGGGAACAGAAACACAAATATTTTCTTGGATCGTTTCCAGATTTGTTAGGTTGTTCATGAGGCCAGTGATGCAGCTTGAGTGTTGGTCCCATTACTTAAAGTTCAGTTTCATTCTCTACAGATAACTCAGTTCCTCCAAATACACTCAATAGTCAACATATAAAAATGTTGAATAAACAAAATACTTGCTACAATGTTTCTGTTCAACAATTTTGCAATTTCAGCTGTGAAATCACATGTCTAATACCTTGTGGCTTGCTGGCTCCCAGATAAGGCATAGCTTCCTTTGAAGTCTCCAGAGAATCCTTCAGACATGCCTATTCTTCCAGAAGACTTACCTTGAGTTCTCTGTAGAGGAGAAAGCTGCTGATCCCAATGCTGTAAACTCATAAATCATTAGAGAGATGATGCAATATTGGCAACAAATATTAAGTTGTCTAATTGGTTAATGAATTAAGCATTACTTCTCATGAAGTGTCTAATATATCCTAATCAGTTACATCTTGAATTAAGTTTTGACTTCATGGTTTTTCTCATTCCCATAAAAAGATGTAACAATGCTGTAAATATATTCTGGCTATTTTGCACAATAACTATCTAATGTCAAATTCACTCTCACTGAAAGCTAATACTCACAAAAATAGACTAATTCTATTTAATTTGTTTAACTGCACCTGTCTTTTATATCTGTCATGAAACTTCAAAAGATAGTTGATGGATATAGGAATATCCTAACCTCTGTCTGTAAAGTGATACTAGAAATTGATAAGAGTTAAGCTTCACAAAAGTACTCTTGCAGTATAGTATTCTGTTTAGAAAATTTATTTAGGAAAGGTGACATTACTCTGCTAGTGTTCTGCATGGACTCACAAATGCCACATATGGATATAGGATAAATATGGTGTGGGGGGATAATTTTTATTAGCACTGTCCTATCAAAATGGACATTTCTATGTATGTATGCTTCTCATTACTTTAAAGCTTTATTTCTTTTTTGATACATATATACATATGGATATCTATACCTATCTATACCTGTATATATATATGTATTTATAGAACTTTAACCCATAAACCTTTAGCACATATAAAATATATAGTTTTTAGTTTAATCTTTGAAGGTATTTGTACTCCTAGGATGGGTTGCTTACTTTTAGATTTCTACATGTCAATACATACTTAGTTATAGTGGATGGACTTTGGCTGGCCTCCAGGTGCCCTATCACTCTTCCTCCTCAGTGGGACAGGGGAGAAAATAAGATTAAAAACTCATGGGTTGAAATAAAGGCAGTTTAATAATGAAAAACAAAAGCCACACATGAAATCAANTGGCTGCTATGGGGGAGGTTAACCCCATCCTAGCCAGACCTCATGCACCAGTATAGTTAGTGGAGCCTAGAGCTGAGCAAGATCAGTCACTGGTATTCAGATGCATGAACACAACATTCATTTTGGATTCTTTTAGTTACCCAAGATGGATAGATGCTTGCTTAGATGCAACTTAGATGGCTGGTAGATGTTACAGTGAATGATCATCTGGGGTAGCAGGCAGAGGTCAGAGAGGATAGCCAACTATTTCTAAAATAATATTAATGACTTGTTTTTAGGCAAATGAACCTTTCTGTTGAGTAACTCCTTTTTGATTGTAGTGGGAACTTGGACACTTCACTCATTTGAGAACACCAAAATGAAGTTTTCTGTCTTGGGCTGAGTTTTACCCTAAATCTCCCATTCACCCACTGATGACTTCTCTCAACTGCTCACACATGAGCGGTTAGTGTTATCTGAATTGCCATAGAATATAAGAGACATCCATGCATGTTGGGCAGATATGACACAGGAGAGAGACTGGGGGAGACTGCACCCTTCTAGACCAGAACCTGAAAGCCAAATAGGATATTTTACAATATACCAAATTGCCTGAGACATCCATATTTAAAATGGAACCCAGAACTGAAATACTAACCACTACAGAGGATCTGACTTTTTCATCCTAATCTTGGAAGACATCTGCACTGTAAGTAGTCATGATGCCTTCATGCCTGGTACCTGCTAGAACTTAAAGCTCAATAAATGGTTGAAAGAATTTGTGTTTCCCTTTTTAGTGGTTGAGAAATGTAAAAGAGAGGTTGCTGCTGAGATGGTGATTCTGGAAACACTTATGTCATGCTTAATTGTAGTCAAGCCTCGAGTCCATGTGGTAACCAAACTAATGCCCATTTAAAGCAACAGTGCCTGTGTTAACTGTTAGAGGTCCTAAATTGAAAAAAAATAATAAATGCAAATCACAGATGGATAATAGAGACCCACAGGGGAGAGGGATTACAAGTTTAGCATGGCAATAAAAAAATATTGGAATTTAGAACAGTTCTTTAGTAAACATGCATCCATCGGTTACAAATCAGAATACAAAAATCCACTTAGGGCAAATTAATATGTAGTTAATTGTACTTATCGGCAGGGAGAGTGATGTCTTGAGATAAACTTAATGTAAGAACTATGAAGCAAAACTAATAGATTCTGGCATCCAACATGCAAATGAGAGCTTCATGTTAAGATGTACCATAACCATATGTATTAATTTATTATAAACCATTGGGGGCTTTGTGTGCTCAAAGCTGGGTACAGCTGGCATATTAATTTAGTTTAATTTGAGAAGAGCTATTAAGCTTTATTAAGCAACACAGGAAAAGACAGAGTAGCCTGAAAAATTTACAAACATTTTAGAAACATTCATGTTTTTTAAGTCTGAATGCCAGCAAATTAAATTGGTTAGCTTATACATTTATATTTAATTATTGAAAAGCATGTTGGATATAGATTCAAAACATCTTCCTTTTAGGCATAATACCGTTCCTACCACACTCTCTGTATTCATCTAATGCTGTAAAAAAGACATGTCAAAGTGCAGCATGCTGGAATAGGCGCAGGTGAAAGGTTGCTGTAGGTTCCCCAAGGCCCAGGAGCCCACACTCATTATGGCAGCAACCTGGGATTCCTGTTGCCTATACAGATAAAGGGAAAACCCATAGGACTTTGACTAAGTATGTATTATATTGATCCTGCACATTATGGTTGCCTGTAGATGACAAAACAGTACAGCAAAAGTGAATAGATTAGGAGGAGGAAATAATTATATTAATTTTTTTGCTGCCCAGATTGTTATTCCAGCAGCTGTGGTTTGTAACCTTTTCCTTTTCACAAGTAAGCATCAGAATGCAACAGTAACTGACCAGTGGTTTTAGCCTCAGATAAAAATCACTGATGAGGTTCAGAGCCTCAAATCAAACCAATACTGTGAAAGGATCTTTTGGAGGGTGATAACAGATTTTACGACAAGGACTTTGCTAAGATCTTGGTTCATGTCAGAGGTAGTTTTTATTTTTATTGTGGCTGTTCTGTTTCAAGTGGTACATCTCAGCCTTACGTTACTGACATCACTATGCCAGTAGATACTTTGAAAAAATTCTTGGTGTTCACAATTCTTTTTAGTAGAGCCTCCAAAAATACGTCTGCCTTGTCTTGTGGAGAATACAATGTGGGATGTATGCTATGTTAGACCAGAAGTGACCAGTCATGGTCCTATTATACACTACTTTAATTCTGCATATTACCTTTAAAGCTACAGATTCTATTTTTGTTGCTCAACATTTTATTTTTTTTTCCCCATGGAAGTAAAATTAACTCCAATGAGTTTAAACAAGAAGGCTGTGTCAGTCTAACATTGCCAGTATGTTGCTGGTGGCTTTCTAATACCTCACCTCACCACAAAGGCTCGTAGTGATAGAACAA
>VYZX01032167.1:16138-26688 GCA_013401335.1 Brachypteracias leptosomus
AATTATTTTTCCCTCAACTGTGACATTTTTGAAATTCTGTTTTCTTGCTAGTTCTTCCAATAGGGCTGGTGGGGCTCTTGAGAACTTCAGAGTTTGTTCAGTGTGTAACTATGAAAATTTAGTAAATTTTTTGCTAAAGCATCTTTCTCCCCAGAGGGCAAAAATGTCTAGCTCCGAGCAATGGAGACATTTGTAAGATCATAAGATCAAGAAAGTAAAGGCTAGTGCTGTGGCTAAGATAGGGGTTTGGCATTCAGGGCTCCATAATTCATCACAACACCATCAAATAGATATTTTGCACAGCCCTGCACAAGCCTCTTCATAAAACAAAGCAGGCAACAGAACAATATGTTTAAATTCTTTATGACAGAGCTCATTTACTGTGCATCACAAATGATGGTTAGGACAGAATATTACTAAAAACCACACAAACCTGAAAACACTCAATATTATATGCTTGAACTGGCAAAATAAAATCTAGCCCTGGATCTTCTTGCACAAAAATTACTGGTGCAGGTTGTCACATTCTTGTATTCATAGCCTGGAAACAGAATGATAATTTTCTTTGCAAGTGACTTTTTATCCTCACTTTTCTTTAGAAAGAACAAATCCTCCCTTTTTTGCTGCTGCTGGTTTCCTCTGGTTTCCAGTCTGATGTGAATTGGTTCAGCCAGAATATAGCTCTCAATATCCAGTGCTGTGGTCCTGATTAGTTTTCTGAAAGAAGAGAGAGTGAAGAAGAACGGCAGGTTATATTGATTTACTTCTAATGATCTGTTTCTGAACCAGAGCTGGGCAAAGTGTTCTCCCGAAGGCGCATACAGCTGTGCTCCTGGCTCATCTCTGCATCACTACCAAGATTAAAAGCCAGTAATGGATTCTGTCATGTTACTGTAGTTTTCTGCATTTTCTTTTCAAGCTGCATATGGGTTAGCTGCTGAGGACATACACGACTTTTCCTTGCCATCTGTTGAGCAGTCTGGTCAGACCAGCCTAGAGAAGGGCACCCATACTCTATTATAAAAGAAACGTATCAGAATAGCATTGCACAATCATGAGGTGTTTAGAAGGAAATTGCTACATGTAATATATACCTGTGTTTTGCCAGTGAGGGTGTCTCTCCATGACTTTGGATAAGCCTGGGACCTTTGGAGCCATGAATACAGCAGAGTGAGGGGGAGATAGAGGACACTGTGCTGTAGCACACTTAGTCAGGGATGCAGCGTGCCTCTGAAGGACTGGAAAGTTTTTTTCCTGAAATAACTGGTGTTGTAACAAGACTGTAACTTGCTATACGGTTGATAAATGAAACCTCAACAACATGTGTGTCACACTGAAATAATTGATCCCTACGTATTGGCTTATTTCTCTTTCTCTATAGATTTACTTTCAACATAATATCTGCTTCCAGTTCAGCCCATGAGATGTTAGCTCTGTGATTTGGCTTTAGAGGATATTGTACATTTGAAACTATATAAATATATCTCATAGACAGGGAGAAAAGTTCTGAAAAGTTTTAATACCATGGACTACAGCAGAAATTCACTGGTGTCTAATTATTGTGGAGAGGCTTGCTTTGGTTGGTTGTTTTTTTAAGCTTTTTTCAGGCATCAGCTATTCTGGAAATATTCCAATACTGACCCTGCATTAAACAGGGACTTAAATCAGATATCCTCCAGAGGTCCTTTCCACATAAATTAGATTACAATTCTATTAATTTAAATGTTTTTCTATCCTCATAAGAATGACAAGTAAAGTACAAGTGGTTGTAGATTATAAGTTTAAACATATAACCACCAGTTCAAGATACCACTACCGTTCACATTAACTGGTGGCCTAATTGAACCTCTAGTGTGACCCATACAGCTGTGGTAATCCATGTGCTGTCACAGCAATCTGCTTCTTTCATTTTCTTTTTCTGTACTTAATCCCTCTAGACTCTCAAAATGACTTGTTATCTATGTACACCTGAGGCACATAACAAAATAAACCAAGACCATAGCAATTAAGAAAGCTTTGATTCTGATTTTCAATAAGACCAACATTTTCCAATGAAACTGGCCATCTAGATGAGATATTTTCAACTAGATGATGACATTTTGAGAGGTCTATTTTCTGGGAGAAGGACGGTGTAACATGCAGCATTGTTTGATTTACCAAATGATTGTCCAACTATGTCTGCATGATTCAAAGGAAGAAGGGATCTGGCTTTACCCACTTTTCAAAAAAAATTGATATTAGCCAGCTCTGAACCTAAATACTATGGGCATGGATAGAGTGTCATGGACTTTGGAGTAGCAAAAGCCATGTTTATATACTTCCCTTTTCAGAGCAAGCATATGTCCAGACAAACATGGATGTCACCCAACCTAAAGCTGTCTACAGGTTTTCAGTCAAAACTTTTAAATAATTTAAATATTTTTGCAGTATTTTAGGAATTACTAGAATTTTGTGGCTGACTTAGAATCATAATTATCTTGGTTGGAAAAAACTTTTAAAATTATTGAGTCCAGCCATTAACCTAACTTTGCCATGCCCACCACTAGACCATGTCCCTCAGCAACAAATCTGCACATCCTTTAAATACCTTCAGGAATGGGGACTCTACCACTTCCCTCGGCAGCGTGGGCCAGGGTTTGACAACCCTTTCAGTGAAGAAGTTTTTCCTAATATTCAGTCTAAACCTCCTCTGATGCAACTTCAGTCCATCCCCTCTCATCTTATCACTAGTTTCTTGGGAGGAGACTTGATCCTGTAATTAATAATGCACCCTGGCTTGACTTGGCTATGGACAAATAGGTTTTAGGTTTTTCTCCAAAATGAAGTGACTTAAGGGAAAATTGTATCTTCCTGTATTGGTTTGCATTGCAAGGGTTTGGTAGCAGCAGGGCTACAGGGGTGGCTTCTGTGAGAAGCTGCTAGAAGCTTCCACTATGTCCAACAGAGCCAATGTCAGCTGGCTCCAAGATGGACCTGCCTCTGCCCAAGGCTGAACCCATCAGTGACGGTGGTATCACCTCTGTGATAATATATTTAAGAAGGGAAAAAGTTACTGTGCAACAGCAATTGCTGCTGAAGAGAGGCATAAGAATATGTGAGAGCAACAACTCTGCAGATGTCAAGGTCAGTGAAGGAGGACGGGGAGGAGGTGCTCCAGGCACTGGAGCAGAGATTCCCCTGCAGCCTGTAGTGAAGATCATAGTGAGGCAGAGTGTCACCCTGCTGCATATGGAGGTTAATGGTGGAGCAGAGATCCGCCTGCAGCCCATGGAGAACCCCACGGTGGAGCAGATGGATCCACCCAAAGGTGGCTGTGACCCCATGGGAACTCACGCTGGTGCAGGCTCCTGGTAGGACCTGTGGAGCTGTGGAGAGAGGAGCACATATTGGAGCAGTTTGCTGGCAGGACTTGAGACTCCATGGGGGACCCACGTTCCAGTGGTGTGTTCCTGAAGGACTACACCCCTTGGAAAGGATCCACGCTGGAGCAGTTAGGAAAGAACTCCAGCCCATGGAAGGACTCACATTGGAGAAGTTCATGGATGATTTTTTCGTGTGGGAGAAACCCCACACTGTAGCAGGGGAAGTGTGAGGAGTCCTTCACCTGAGGAGGAAGAAGTGACAGAGACAATGTTTGATGAACTGACTGAAACCTCATTCCCCATCCCCCTGCATCTCTGGCAGGGAGGAGGTAGAGAAACTGGGAGTGAAGTTGAGCCTGGGAAGAAGGGAGGAGTTCGGGAGAATGTGTTTTATGATTTGGTTTTATTTCTCACTATCTATTCTGATTTGTTTGATGACAAATTAATTTAATTTTTCCCCAAGTTGTTTTGCCCATTATGGTAATTGTTAACTGATCTCCCTGTCCTTATTTTGACTCACAAGCCTTTTGTCATATTTTCTGCCCCTTGACCAGCAGACAAGGGAGTGACAGTGTCTTTGGTAGACATCTGCACCCAGCCAGGGTCAATCCACCACCGTTATGTGCCTTCTGGCAGTTGCCACAGTAATACCAACTTGCTTTTTTTTGCATTATTTTTCATATGATACATGAAGAAAGTATTACACAATGTTGTATAAAAGATGAATACTTTCTATCCATCAACAAGCACTTGTCCCCTAGGAACATTTATACACATTCTTATTTTCATTACAGTTTATTGATGGGTTGGTGTCGCTGCAGTACAGAAAGAGTCTGAGTGCTCTTCTAGGAGTAAATGACAACACACACACAAAGATCCTTTGTTCTCTCCCTGCTGATGTAGAATTTTAAATGCAAAAACTAGACATCATCTTCTTTTGGGTTATCAATTTGTAAGGTTTTCGTCTTCCCCCCTCTGCTGAGCATATTCTCTTCCTCTCCCCTTTTCCTTCCTGCTGCTGGAAAAAAGAAGAAAAAATAAAAAGCAAAAAAAGAAAGAAAAAAGGAATACAAAGAAAGACAATTGCTTGCAAGAAGTACCCCAGTAAAAGAATTTGGCCTGTTGCTGTAAACTCTCAGTCTCTCAGATTCAAGCTTGATCTTCATTCCCTGCCCATGAAGCAGAAAATTTTCCCAGTTGTCACCGATCCCCAGATGACCTGTCTTCTCCGATTTCTGTAGCACCAGACCTCAAAAAGTCTAATTAACCCTTCTGTGGTGGCACACACTGTTCATCCTCATAGTACATTCTAAGCAGTTGGACACTCGCTAAGATGACCATTTACATTATTTTTAAGACTCACTGCATAGAATCATAGAATCAAAGAGCCATAGAACCATAGAATCATAGAACAGTTTGGGTTGGAAGGGACTTTAAGGTAATTTAGTAATGGATATGGAATTATGTGTCAGGTCAATCAGGGGCATCTTCCATCTTGGACAAGATTTAAGGATAACAAATATGTTTACTTCAAAAGATAAATTTGCCATACTGGGCATTAGAAAAATAAATAAATACATACGTACATGTGTAAATAAAGCAAAATGCTAAGTTCTATTAACATTATTAAGGTTATGTTTGATCAGTTTTCTTTCAAGGATTGTTTAATTACTAAGTTGCAATCATCATCCAGATATAGTATTGACTCTTTTAATAAGTCAGTTCTTTATCTTTTTCTTACATTAAAATGAACTCTCTATCTTTGCTCTAAGATAGTTTATTTGCTTAAGATGGCTGTTGCAGTCCTCCCTCCCCTCCATCACTATTCTCCTTATTTCCATGGGGTATGGAAAGATGCTTGGAGGGGGATCTTCTCTGCTGCCCCTTAGTCATTCCTGGTTATTTTGACTGTGGTTTCTGCTACTGTGATGGAATGAGAGTTTTACCTTCCCTCCTCATCCCCCAGGCTCTTATATTAGTGCAAATACCAGCAATTTTAATTACAGATTTTCTGATCAGTCTTCTTGTTCTTAAAGTTTTATTAGAACTTTAAGAAAATGTACTGTACAACTTCATATATTTTTTAAATGAGAAATTTTACCATGTAGTTTTAAATTTATAACTGGTAATATTCTGCTAACAAAGACCAAACATGGTGCTACAGGTGTTGAAATTAGAAGAGGAATGCTTTAACTGACTAACACATTGACTCTACCTGCAAACTCTTGGGGTTATGAGATTTCTTCCAGAATATCTTGTTATACTCCTACAGTCTTCTTCTTGTAGTATCCATAAGATTAGGGTCTCATTTCCAAAGCAATACACAAGATGTCCTGAGCAAAGTTCATTATTAGCATATGGACCTTGATAGTGCCTTCTGCCCACAGCTTCTTTTTCTAAAAAGAAAGTGTGTTTTGCTTGTGTGACCCTCATTGCATATGTTTGCTGTCCCCATGTTCTCATTATTTCCAACATTTGGATTTGTAGAGTCTCTTTACTCTGTGAGTCAATAGAAGAAACTACAAGTTATCCATGAGAAAGATCCTGCAAGAAGCCATTCTGCAAACGATTGCAGCAGCTCATCTTTAAAGGTGTCATAGAACTGTCTGTTTTCTGCTAGTGTTAACAGATATTTCTATATTTCTATTTGCTGTATTTTTAAAGTAATTGTGGGAGTAAGAAAAACTTGTAGGAAGTTAGAAAGTTGAAGGTTTTCTCCTGTTTTGTCTTTTGGCACTATACCGATTCTTGTCACCTCATTCCTTGAGCAACAGTATATTAAGCAATGTGGTAGATGTTAGTCACGTGTGGTCTCTTTCTTTTTAGTTGCTCACTTTATGTCACTTTCAATCCTCAGGTGGTGTAAATTAGAGCAGCACCATAGACTGATGATGACTTATGCCAGGGGAAAAGTCTTTCTCTTAAGCCTGAGTGATAAAAACTCTTCTGAAACAAATTTGAAAAATCTCCTCCCTTGGCTTTTTATTTTATTTTAGAACAAAAGGCTCGAAATAACTGTTTGCAGCACTCCTTCAAATGCTAAGTAGCTCTTTTACATTTCTTCCTAAGCATGTACGCACACACAAATTTTAGAACTAAAATCAAAAGATGAAAAAGAAAGGGTGAGTAGTCTTGAACGATTGGATAAACTGTGAAAGGTTATGAATTATGGAAAAGCAGAATGAAATGATTAGAGACCTAAAAGCCAAGAAGATGACACCCACCTTTTAATGTCAAAACTAAATGAACCCATTTATAATCCAAGATTAACTTTGATTTTTCTCATGCTTGGTATTTTCATGAATTGTGAGTTTAAATGTACATACAGATATGTTGAGCTGTTATTTCTTCCCACTGATTTTCACACACATTTAATGTGGGTCTAACCCCATTGCTCTTGATAGTCTATTGACTTCATTGGCTTCCTGCTGATTTGAGCTGGTGTTAGTGAGACAGGAATCAGGTTCTGCCTTTCAACAGTGCCTCTCTTGATGAAATTTTCAATGCAAACCTCTTCCCACTGTAACAATGCTATTCAGTCATCTCAGATGGCATTCTGTTGAGCAATTCTCCCTCCTTTAAGAAGCTGAGCACACTATGAAATCAGAGAGGATGAAACTGGGGCTGGAGACAATCTAATTTTCTTTCCTTAAAGCACAGGTTATTGCCAGCAGTAGCATCCTCTGGTGAATATTCTCATAATCAGTGAGACAGGCATATGGTTGTCCCAGAACCAAACCAATTAACCTTTTTGGGGCCACTTTGGATACTTTTTACACAACTTTTCTCCCTCTCTACTCTGTTCTTGGTTTTGTTATTTGTTTGTCTGATCCATGAAGGCTGTTGGCACATATACATTCACTGGGCGAAGCCTGGGCTTGGCCAATTGTCATTTCATACCATGGCTGGTGCTCCAAGGTCTGATTATTAATTGCTAACATGCAGTGAAAAGGTAGTCCTCATTCCCAAATATTTAAGAATTATCTTCCTGACTTATATGATACCCATTTAGGCAACTGCAGCAATTCCTCTGAAGCACTTTACCTTGCATATCTCAGCAGTGAGGATGACTCTAGTCTGTGTCATCTGCTGCACACCATTTGCACAATGTCATGGACATGCTGGGATTGCACTGAGAGCTTTGATGCACTTTGGGACACAAAGAATAGTTTGATGCACTCTAGGGAACAGACACAGAGAAGCCCTGGCATGAATGGCATTAAAGAACACA
Organism: Brachypteracias leptosomus; assembly: GCA_013401335.1. Taxonomy (NCBI): domain Eukaryota; kingdom Metazoa; phylum Chordata; class Aves; order Coraciiformes; family Brachypteraciidae; genus Brachypteracias; species Brachypteracias leptosomus. Next base: position 23,732 of record VYZX01032167.1, read on the forward strand.
GCTGGTCAAAGCACAGATGATAAAAACAACAGATTCCCCTTTGCTGGTGGCACATAAACTTTTGTTGAAGAGATCCAGGACTGTAACAAGGGAATGGAAAAAATTCCATTTCTGATGTGAAAAATGCATAAACTCTAGGGTCTTGCACTAGTTCTGATAAATAATTTCTTTGCAGCTTGCAGCTCTATTAACATAATTTAAACGGGGTTTTTTATGCAGTAACTCTACTCAGATAGTCTCAGAGGGGCTGCTAATGTGCTGTTCCCCTTTTCAAAGCTATTTAGGCTGGAAGTGCCCAGAGGGCTGTAAGGAGACTTGAATTGGGGCCCGGCAGTAAGTAGTGTTTCTTGCCTATGGCTTCAATTCTGGGAACGCATCAATGCGACATTATTGCTTTGTTGTGACTTAGGCTTTGTATTCCACCATTGTAGCACAGAAAAACAACAATAAAAGATTTCGCCATGGGAGGTGAAAATGAATTCCAGTCTAGTTTGTCTTTTCCAGTCTAGTTTATCTCTTCCCTGTAGCAAGGCAACCACTCATTTATATGACTAAAAAGGGCAATTATATCCTTTTCTAATCCATACAGTTTATGCTGTTTGTTTATTANNNNGTTTATGCTGTTTGTTTATTATTTTAATTGGCAGCAAATGTTAGACACTTATGTAGACACTGGGAAAAAAAAGCTCTTTCAATAATGTGTGCACTGTAGCTCTATCTCTACTTGTAGTGTGGGAAAGTACCCCTGACTGCAGATGGATTGCAAAATGTGCTGGTTTGGTGGTGCTAGGGACATTCTGGAGCAGGCTCTTCCCAGTAGGATTCTGTTATTCACAGCGCTTTGTAGAGTTTAGTGCACAAAATTTGAATAATACATACTTAGGAAAGAACAGCCAGTTCTGGCTATGAGATATGTCTTTTTCTATGGTAAATGATATTTCAGAACAAAGAAAGAGAAAATTTTCATGTTGATTTTTTTTTTTTTTTATAAAAACTCTTACTTTTCCATTGAGTGAAATGAGAAGACATTGGAGTGAGAGCCAATAAAGTTTCCTTTCTGCTCAGTTTTACTACAGACCCTGGTAGAGTTCAAACTGGAAATGTTTATTAAAGATCTAGAAGCTATTGAATTTACAAAATCAGTACATAAATAGAAAATATTGGCTGAAGTAAGCAAGCAGTCATTTTGAACATCTTATGCAGATATTTGAGGGAGATAAGTTTAAATCAAGGTTAGAAGATTTCTATAAGGTGGCCCAAATGAAAGAAAAGCTAACTTACTAAAACATAACAAAACTGCCACTGGTATCCACTTCAGGCTGCCTTTAGAGCCGAGGTCATATTTGGAAAGTGGTTGTTAGCTCAAATGTTACATATTCACACCTGTGATCATGAAGATCTTTGGATACACAGCTGGGTCAATGCCATGCAAGAGCAGTCTTTCAGTAAAATGACTGTAGGCTCAAACAATAGTAAAGCAGTGAACCTGCTGAGACCCTGGGTAGCTTCCAGCAGTTTGAATCATGATTGACTAAAGAAAATATTAAAATCTTACATTGTATCATCAATAGTACAATTTCCCTGCCCTATTGCATAAACATTCTAAAAGGAAATTGCTTGGGACAATTGAGTAGAGATAATTAATTTAGCAACAGAAATGTTCTTAACAGTGGGATCCTGGACCCTTGTGTTGTAAAAGCAGCAGTGAAAATCATGTTGACTGCTCTTTTCACTCAAGTAANGTGATTTTATTGGTGTAAATTGAAGAGAAATATGGAAAAAATGGATAGAAGTGTGCATCTCTATTTTTTTACTTGAAATGTTTGCTTTTGTTGTAGAGTGTCTATTTTTCCAGATTTTTCATATTTTCTTTTTTTTTTNCCTGGGTAGCTTCCAGCAGTTTGAATCATGATTGACTAAAGAAAATATTAAAATCTTACATTGTATCATCAATAGTACAATTTCCCTGCCCTATTGCATAAACATTCTAAAAGGAAATTGCTTGGGACAATTGAGTAGAGATAATTAATTTAGCAACAGAAATGTTCTTAACAGTGGGATCCTGGACCCTTGTGTTGTAAAAGCAGCAGTGAAAATCATGTTGACTGCTCTTTTCACTCAAGTAAGAGAAGATAAACTAAAAGGAGCACTTTATATGTAGAAACATAGATTGTATGTTGAGGGGTGACCTTATTAATGTNAATTCAGGATTGCTTAAAGTCAACATTTTGCAGGTCAAACAGAAATTGTGTTCATTCAAAAATGTCTTGGTATTTATGAGACGCCTTATTTTTATATTTGATGTTTGGCAAAATATGTATAGCAGTTTACCATATGTTTACATCAACTGAAATAATTTTTTTCTCACTTGCTTCAAATTGTCAGCAAGCTGAAAAATCATGTTCTCACACAGTAATCTTTGCAACAGCAGCCTGGCTATTTGTCTTGAGCTACCAACTGGAAAAGAAAAACTAATAGCATCTATATAGCAGTTAATGTGTGCTTGTGCTTAATTGGTATCAGCAACACTGTTAAAAAGAAAATTAAGTAAGTAGCCATTTAAGTAAGCAGAAATCTTCATTGTTGTTAGGTTGAGATTGTTGTTGTTATGCAGAACTCATAAGCTGGGAACAACTCTAGTGCCAAAACCCAACATAAATCAGTTCTTGAAAGCAATATTGTTCAACACCATCTTGCTTTTTGGCTTTCGTTTTAGATCTACTGGAGCTTGGATACAAATAGATCATTTATATTCACACATTTATTTTTAAATAGTTTCATAATGAAAACTCTGTTCCCTTCCATTGGTGTGTGCACGCTTCGCTGTTATAAACCAGAATGTGTGGAAGATTAGTTGCTCCTACTTGTAATGTAAATTGCGTAGTGTACCAAAAGCATTGCTTATCCTCTGTAAATATTTTATTTGAATTTAATACTCTTGTAAAACTGTATTAACA
>VYZX01032169.1:0-13022 GCA_013401335.1 Brachypteracias leptosomus
CGTGATCGCCACGTGCCATGTGTCCGCCCCGCCCCCCTATCCCGTGCGGGCCCCGCCCCATGCCCGTGCGCAGAGCGGCGGGGGCGGGGTCCCCCCGGGGCCGCAAGGACGGGAGCGAGATCCCGGGGGGAGCGAGGGGAGAGACCCGGGGCCGCTCCCCGGGCACCGACAAGGGTCAGGCGGGCGCTCAGCGCCGGGCAGGTTTCCTTGCCCGCTCCCGAGCACGGCACAGAAGAGCTTTGCCCCGAGCCTCCAGCGGGGGCTCCAGGAGCCTCCCGGGGGCTGGGGGGTCCAGCCGGAGGGGACGGGACGTGAAGGCCGGTGACAGTGCCTAAAGCACTTGAGGCTCCATGCTGGCAAAGACACATTGGCCACAGGGCCAAGGCTGTGCTAAACTCACAAGGCCACCACCACCACGCTCCCACAAAGGGACTGGAAAGCCATTTCCATACAAGAGGTGGCTTGACTGCAGGCTCTGAACAGCAGACCTCATTCATGCAGATATGAATCCTCCAGATTCAAGATTTTAAGCAACTCACTCCCTCTTCCTTTCCATACCAAAGCCCAGAGGAAGGAGGTTTTAGTGGTTAGAGCCCATGTCTGACAGTGACACAACCTGAGCTCAGGCTCCTTCCCCTCTTCCAGCTTCCCGTGGAAGTGATGCAGGGCTACAGATTCACAGTCTTTGACACATTTAGCCACAGTGGGGTTTGTGGGTAGGGTTTTTGTTGGTTAGTTTTGAGTATTACCAGCTTTACCCACCTCCCTCTTCCTGTGCCTCAGTTCCCCACCCACATTCCTCTCCCAGGGCACAGGGCAGCAGCTTATGCATTTGTTACCCCCCCACCGAGGACAGCCCATGCTGACAGCATTGAGGCTTCATGGCTATCACACTCTGCCTCTCAGAAAATAAATGTTAAAGCCTGAAACCCCAATACCAGCATCCCCCATCCATCATCCTTTCTCAGCCATATTAGTGCCACGTTGGGCAGTTCAGATGGTGAGAAGCACTACTCAGCAGGGCAATTTTCCTGTGAAAAATGACCAGATAGCTATTTCATTTATGAAAATGTGGCTTGTTTTGGAATATCTGAAACAATCCACTTTTAATATAAAGAAAAATGAACTGCCAAAGGCTAACTGCATAAAGCTGTGACTGGACAATAAATCTGTCAACAAAAATACCTCCGAGCAATAAAAATGTGTGCTATGGCTCAAGTGCAACCTTCCCTGGTCTGATCCACACCCCAAGCAGCTAGCAGATTTTCCAGCAGGCTGTCGTCTCATGGGAACAGGAGATCAGATGCAGAGTATTTCATACCACGTGTTTCAAATTAAACAGCTTTCAACAAGACCCTCAAAAGCACCATCCCAGTGGGCTCCCACATGAACTCCACAGCCATCGAGCTAATGCAGAGCAAAGGAGGTTGAGAAGGGAAAAGGCAAGCTCCTGATTCTCCCGATTCTGGTTCTGCCTGCAGACACAGGTTCTCTGCAGCATGGCAGCTTCGTGCTTGCTGAGGGGTGGCTTTAGGAGCTAGAAGCAGCACCTTGTACGTGCACAGCAATAAATTGTGTCTGAGGTGCTATTAAAAACTGCCCAGTCTGGAGCTAACAGAATTAAGCAGCGACTTCAGCCTGAAGGTACAATTAACCAAGTGTTGCTTTTGGAGCAAATAAAATTGCCCATGTGTTAAAGGCTGGTCCCACACCCACCTCCTGCCCTGCAGAATTTTACTGCTCTCAGCAATTTCCTGGCAATACAGCTCAAGTTAAATTTCACTCAAGTTGATAGTTTCAATCCTATCTTTCACTCCAAGTATTTTTGAGAAATCAGGATGCTCCTCTACAGGCTCCTGTAGCTGTAATGCTAATTTTAGGTGTGTAGAAACAGAGGACAGGTGTCCATCCAGGACACGAGGTTCTGCAGGTCTGCTCAGGAGTTGAAGCCTGTGTGTGGTTTCCAGCAGGGTTACACACAGCAGGGACAGGACCCTACAGTACAAAAGCATCAGGCATCACTGTGGAGAGCTCAGAAATGGAGAAGAAAGTTCAGGCAGCCTGGAAACAGTCAAAACACAGTCCCACTGCAACAACTGAAGGGGAACTTCTGCTCAGTCCTAAAAGACCTGGAAGAAAGGAAAGTATTTGGGGCTCTTTCTCCTTTATGCAAGGAAGTAGGATCTTTAAAGTGAGTAGCTTTATATGGAAGGTCTGCCAGGAGAGATGCAGCAAAAAGACATCCCAGCTTATCACAACACAAGGTGATACTGGGGAGCTTTTCACCAGATCTGGATGTTAAGAAAGATTCTTCTCAAACTCCCCAAGCCAGAAGGACATTTACAGCAATACCCAGGGAAGGTTGCTGGCAGTGCCTCCCTGCTTTCTGAATCTGACAGCTTGAAAGATGTGGCAATCACAGGGCAGGGTGGGTAGGGAAGCTTAGCCAAGTCTATTTTTTCCAAACAGAGAGAATCAAATGCAGTAACAGCTTTCCTTACCCTTGCTGACCTTCCCTGGGGTAGATTCTTCATAGCCAGTAAGTCATACACCATGCTGAATTAAACCCCAGGGGTCATCAGCACCTGGAGGACAGACATCCTTCCCTCTCCTTAATCTCATGGATGTCCATGGCTGCCAGGACAGCGCCTGTAGAAGTGCTTCAGTCCAGCTCTTGGGTCTCCTACACAGCAACAGAGCAGCAGCTGTGCTCTTCTACCTTGTTCTAGGTTCCTCGTTTTCAGTTTCAGAGGAACTCATTGAAGTTTTGAGCCTTGATGCTAACTGATTAATAGGTCAAAGTAAAATAAGCTTGGTTTTTGCTCCTCAAAGCTTTTCCAGTACAAATGTCTTTGTACAAAGAGCCCCTTATTGATGGCAGAGGAACTGCACAGGCAGTAGCAGGTTCTGAACCTTTCTGAGCTCAATATGGAAGGTCTGTCTGTCTGTCTGCTGCTGACACTGCTAACAGGGACTCCAGAACTACTCCAAAGGGTTACCTGAGTACCATGGGCATCTACAGTCAGTGGATCAGCTCACCAAGAGAGATTACAACTACCACAAACAACAGTTTAACTTATACCAAGACATGGAATTGAAAAACTGCATGTTTTCCCATAATCTGTCCCATGTTCTGGCTACTGATTTTATGCCAAAGATGCTCTGACCCTGTAATAAGGGGAACAGTGAACTAGAAAAGCCAAAATACAAAAAAAGATCAGCCCAGCCTGGTCCAAAGATGAGCTCAGCATACACTGATTATCTAGGTCAAGAGACAGCCTGGGGGAGGTTGTCCAAGCACAGACAACAAAACCAAGGATAAGGACAAACGTGGGAAAGCCACACTACAAGTAGGAACTCATCACTTGCTTTGATAAACTGAATGGTGTTTTGAAGACTTGGGCTCCAACATAATCCAATATAAACCCATTTGATATCATCAGATCACAGCAGAACACCATTACAGGTCAGGAATCAACAGGTGGAATAGGCTGTGACAATGAAATCAGATACAAAACAGAAGACATGCCAAGAATTAAATAATAAGTAAATAATTCACATTTGAACTGACATGCACATCCTGCCTACCAAACCCCATCTTTTGCTCCAAATCCAGTTTGCTGCTAGATCTCTGCAAGCCTGGAATGAGAAAAAGCTATAACAGCAGAAGAGTGAGGATGCAGATGGGCAGCACCAAGGTTACAACTCTTCTACAGCCCCATCCTTTACAGTGAGTTTAGGGTCCTCAGGACTAGACATCAAACAAGTCCAACTCGAAGGCTGGAATAAGGCAAGAACCAACAGAGCAAATGTCAGTCTAGCAAGGATTAAGTCTTACAAAACCTGTCATAGTACTAAAAAAAAGGTGCATTTGCTTTTAATGGAGAAAAGACTTGGCACGCTCCACTTTGTGGAAGAATCAGCTCCAGACAGGACACTGTGACAGTGCCTCTCTGAGGCCAAAAGCTGTGACCAAGTTGTGTGTCTCGTTATCTAGCATGGTCAGCTTGCACCTAAAGCAATAAGCTTTAGTTATCATCAATGAGACATTTGCATAACCTGTTCTTGGCTACAGAACATTTAGGTACTTAGAGAAAGCGTGAGATAAAATGAAAATAGAGCTCTGAGCCTGACAACAGTGTATCAGACACCTCTTCCTGAGCAGGAAGCACATAAAGTATTATCCTGATGTCACTAACCATGAGGACTTTAGAAGGCAGAGTGCAGATAATGTTCAGGTGAACCACCATGGAGAAGAAAGGTTCTCCATCAGAAGAGACTCTGCTCCAAGTCCAGGGTCCCAGTTCAGAGCAATGACACAGAGACACAGAGAGAGCATGAGCTTCAGCAGAGCAAGGAGACACCATCTCCCCAACCAGCTGCATCTCAAACACTGCAGACACCCCCAGGAGGGTTTAACAAAGCTAGTGTAACAACTCACACTTTACACACTATTTTTCCTGAGAACCTGGCTCTAACTGTACAGTCAAGTACCAAAGGATCTTCACAAGTTTCATTTCCAAGTGTGGAGAAATTAAAGGCTTCCTCTGCCCTAGAAAGCAGAGCTGCTGCCTCCACCAGCTTCCCACCAAACCCAGCTTCTGTCTCAGCCCACAGCTTCTCAGGCATCTGAGCCACTTTACAGGAGGACGCTTCAATTGTCTGAAATTGTATCACAAGGTAGATCTGCCCAAGCACATAATGGAGCAGAAAAAGTGCCCTGCAGTGAGGGTCAGACTTCACAGCATGGGCTGGGTTTTTGGGGGGTGCCTTTGTTATGACAGCCATCTGAAGAGGAATTGTGTGTCAAACTTTCCTTAGCAAATCCTGTAGCACCAACAGGCCAAGACAGAAAACTCTCTCCCCCCATATATTAACATCTGCAACATCAAACAGTCTCTAGCCACTTCCACTGCATGCCCACCATTTCAGTCTTGGCTTTAGAAAGTTGCTCCTCATTTCCTTCACTGCCCTGCAGCAATAACTTCCTGGAGACAAGAGAAAAATACTGAAATACATTTGCACATGTATTTTATTTATAAATTGCCTCCTTCATTCAGACATCCTTAAAGATGAACGACCATATGAAGGTGAGTGTTACAGCTGCACATTGATTGGATGGCATTCACTGTACCTTGCTCAGGAGCAGCATCAGTGTGAACCCTTGAGCATGCTGTGGGACATACCTCATCAATCACAACTTTGAAGCATGTATTTTACATCCAGAAGGAACCTCTGCAGGTGTAGTCTTACTGATTTCAGTATGATTCTGCAAACAAATCTGTCCAAAGACATGCAATAACCCAAGAGCTTACTTAGCAGAAGGGTTTGCAGTTTGGGGTCACTCCCAGGGGACAGCTTGTCCACTCCACAGTTTGCATTGCATCTGTTCCCACTTTCAGAGGGGTCAAAGATCAAGTGGAGAACATACCACCCAGAAAGAACTGCTTGCTAATACTGCCAAGACCTGCAGCAAAAAAACCCAAGCAAACAACCAAAACCCACAACCCCCCACACCTCACTAGCATTTTCTGTTTATATTTATTCTAAAACTCTTTCCTTCAGATATTCCTTATCAGGATGGGTCATCAGCACCAGAAATCCATTTGTTACAGCTGTTACATATTTCACTGCATCAACACATCTCCAGCTTTTACACATCCCAAGATTTTCAAAGCCTAAAAATCCTTCCTCCCTTTGCAACAGACTGAAAAGCAACAAACAGGAATCTATGAACACACCAGATCCAGTCAAAAGCTGTTTGCTGAACAGAACACAAACCAAACTTCCATGCTTTTGCTTTTCAAGTCAGCTGGTAACAAAAGCCATCTGCATTGCAGCTCCATCCAGGCCACACGCTTCTCAACCTCAAGCAGCAAGTGTCCCTGAAGAACATCATCAGCTGTTTCCATGTCAGCAGATGTGCCTCAGGCAGCAATTCTTCAAACACACAAAGCACGAGTTTAGCTTTATACATGAGAGTAAGTCTGGCAGAACTACCACCCTGTGACCTGCATACAACCGAGTCATGTCACCACTGGCAGGCCCGTGACGTTGCATTCACCTGCTGGCTTCACTGCCCAAAATGTGCAGCTATATCCAGATGTCCTCAGTGATGCATTTCACCCACAGCCACCTCAGAGATGGTCACTGCAGCCAGAACACACAGGTCTTGCCATATCTACAAATATAAACTGTTGGCCATTTCTCAAAAAACATCATCCTAGATGAAAAAATAATTCTTCTTGGTGTCAGTTATTGCCTTGCTTCGTGGCTTCTGCAAGAATCAACACAAGCTTTTGTAGGTGGAAATTATCTTTCCTATCTAAATCTTTGAAGCTGTGTTTTTGCTGAGTGGATTTGTGTAAGGGGTTTTGGTAAGGGACCATCTCAAAGTTCTAATGCAAACTAAGATGGTGTTGGCTACAAAGAAAGGCTTTTGCATGGACTGATAACTGATTAGAAGGGGAAACAAAGAGCAGAAAGGAGCTGTGGGTTTTCACAAGGCCAGGTGGCCACCAGTGAAGTTTGAGATCTGTGCTGGGGCCTTTGCTATTCAATGCACACAAAAGACTTGAAGAGAAAGGGAATCGTGGGAGGATATTGGCTTTTAAGGGAACTGCCAAAGGGTCTCATGATACCAAGCATCAGGGGATGTCTCTATCCAGTACTACTGATCACTGTTGAAGACAATAATGTACTAGAGAGGCTTCTACCTCATGCAGTCTCATGCACTTAAGGTCCACTAATATGGTGCAGTAAGCTGACTGATGAACAAGTCCTCTTATTGACCACATTTCCACTGCACTGTTTTTATGAAAGGCCCAGAAGCAGTGGTGTGGACACACAGTTCAGATGACACAAAGGCCAGAAGCTCTTTTAGACACACGGAAATCTACACGCTATGCAAATTAAGTTTATTTTGCACCAGCTTGGCCAGAGTTATGACTTCCAGTTAGACTATTAAAGAATCTCTCTGCACAATTTCCACAGAATTACAGAATGGTTGCTCTTTTCAAAGCTGGTCTCAGGTTTTCATGCTCAGACCAGCTGGTCATGCCTACAGTCCCAGTACTTTCCATCATGCTTGTGAATTTATTTTTTTTTTAAATGAAACCTGGGTACAGAATGTTTTCTTTTAAAGGAGGGAAGCACACTGCTCCTTTTTTAAGCCTCATCAGGTCAAAGAGTGTCAGAAAGACACATTCATGTTCACAGAAGTTGCTGTGAAATCCTAGTGACATCATCTTTCCAGCTCAGCTAGGATACAAAGAGCTTTAGAAACAGGAAGAAATTGTAACTTCAAAGAAAACTGGTCTCAGCAGGAAAAAATCCTTGAACAACACAGCTGAGAAAGGCAGAAAAATGTTTGTAGTGATATTTATTATTTATTAAGTTAACAATTAGACTAGCACCCATTTACTGCAGGTAGACATCTAGGGACTAAATGCTCTTTACTTGGACACGGAGAATTTCAACTTAGCACCAAGCATTTCTCAGCCATCCTTAAACCTCTTAATAAGCCAACCTCCTTTTTATCTTATAGCAAAAAAAAAAAATAGAGAGCTTCTTTTCCACCATGCTCTCCTTTTATAATTAGATACAGGAATTTAAGTCCAGATGCTACTGCCAGCAAAGACATGCTGATGATGTAAAGTTTTATCAAAAGGATGATGATGTAAAGGAGCTTTGCTGACACAAATACACCAGCCCAGTCTTTGTAACAGCCCATAGCACAACAGGGCACCAGTTCCAAAGGGCAGAGCACAGCTGAGATAGACCAACCCTCCCTGATCTCACAGCCTGGAAAAAGGCATGAGAAGACTGAGCCATTTGTGCATAGCTACAGGAGGAGCTGGTCAGAGCTGGAAATGAAAGGAGCCTCCTGAAACCCAGCTTGGTGCATGAGCTACAGGACAGGCTACTTCTGTGAAAGGGTATAGTTAGTAAGAGTACCATTAAGAGCATCTCAAGAACATCCAGAAATACTTGTCATGGGGTTTGTCTTTTCTGAAGGAGATGGGAAGAGGAATGTTCCTATAACATAAATCACATACACACAAAAAAAATCAATACTAAGATTCAGGGGATGATGGACATTGAGAAATGAGGTGATACAAATGCATGAAGTAGCCTCCCGTCCAACTGATGGCTTGCTTGACCTTAAATGGATCCCCAATACTTCCCTTCAACCAGTTTGCATTCATAACACTTCTACCTTTATTCTCTGTTCTTCAATTTATTTCTGGTTCACAAATAGGGATGAATTTTGCCCTCACCCATTCACACACACTCAGTTCCTACTGACTTCTACAAAATTTCCCTTTACTAATGGCCATGTTTCCCAGTAGTTTCAAATCTGCCCAGAGGGAGCAAAAGAAAAAAATAAAATTTTCAGTGTAGAAACTTACCAGGCAAACACTTGTAACTATTTTCTCGCTGTTAGGAATTATTGTGCCTTTAGGGGAAGCAAAAGGCAATAAAAGCCTGGATACAGTAGGACTACAGCTGAGAGTATAGGAAAAAAAGATGTTTAAATTACTGTATGCAACCAGAGAGCTGCTTCTGAGACTGTCAAAGCATTTTCATTAAAAGATGGAAGAGTGGAAAGGTTTATCCTGCTTTTTAATAGGGAGAAGCCAAACAAAGAAAGACAGAGAAGACGACTCAGCAGAAGAACATGCTTAATCCTATTAAAATTAATGAGATTTCATCCTGGTCTCCACACACAAGTTGTATTGGGAGTTTAACTTAAGTGGATTTAAACCCAGATTTAGTTAAAGTGTTGCAAAGTCTCCTCAAGCCAAACCAGTATAAATCCAACTTAAATATCCATGCAAAATTCAATGCAAATTTCAAACAGCTTTTTTCCGCTCCCCCTTTTTTTTTTTTACTGAATCTAAACCCAGTGCAAATCTAAAACCTTCTGTAGCTAAGTCTGTGCTCAAGTGTTTTTCTGAACTCTTGCATAAGCAGTTCTCCAGGCCTGGCACCAAGTCAGCTGGAGCTCAGGGAAGGCTGGACAGTCAGAGGCAAGAAGGTCATGGCTATCAAAAGCGGTGATGGTTGTGAAGGGGAGTTGTTGGATGCCTTAATAAGTTAAAAAAAAAAAAAAAAAAAAGGCCCTTGTACACAGACAACCTCCCCTTCCTTCTCTGTGTATTCATGAAATAATGGTGGTAGCTCTGGGGGTGGGACACTCCAACGCCACATCTGCAGACCACGATTTAGTTGTCCTTAGTGGGACATGGCTCAGCTGAGGCTTCCAAGCAAAGGTGACAGGAGCTGTGGTGTCATACTGGGATACCCTGGACACGCAGCTGCAACCTGCACTGACTGCCCAGACCCAACGTCCTGCTCAAATGGAGGACATGGCTGGTTCCTCAAGCAGGTGCAAGATGTACAGATGGACTGTGAGTCCTGACACATGCATTGGGGGACAGTCTGGCTGGCTGCAGATGAACAAGTGTCCATATCCCTGGCTCTCCACCTTCTGTTCCTTTCTTCATACCACACTGTCCTATAGCAATAAACCAAACAAGCACCCAGTGTCCTTTACAAATAGTTGACAAGTTATCATGTGAACTGGGAGGAAAGGACATGATGGAAGATCCCAGCTCCCACAGTATCATTCCAGAGGTCTCACACCCTGCAGAGTGCTTTGGAAGATCAGCTCTCCCACCACAGGGACCAGGGACCACGCTGCAGTCCCACCCTGTCTGACAACCCTGTGCAGCACCAGCTGGGTGTCAGAGCAGTGGTACCCCCACCTCTCACCACTGAAACCCAGGCGCTGTCCTTGAGGCCAGGCCCACAACACCAAAGGAAAACAAAGCCAGCAAAGGCAATGGAAGACTGCCAGAAGTTTTGGCACCTACAGTGCCTGACATTCAAAATTGCCTAGAGGAAACCTCATTTCAGTGATAATCACAATCATGGCACAGCAGAGCCTTCAGCTAAATGCTGGGTTCCCAGAAGTACACCTAAAGAACCCAAGTAATGAGAAAGCCAGAGAGCACAACAGCAACAGCCAAGTGCTGCTCTGCACACCAGCAAGGCATGTGGTTCCACCAAGCATGGAAACCCACTTCTGCAGTTCTTGACACTTAGTTGTTCACAGGAACACGTGGTAATGTCCATGCAGACATTCCTGCAAGAAGGGGGTTCCCACACCATGCTGGAGATATGTTGTCCTTTCCTGGATGAATTGCTGTACCACAGGCACCACGAGTGCCTTCCATGCATGGTCACCTCCTTGGATTGCCAGCAGCCAAAAGCTGGAGGAGCTACAAAGCGTACAACCAGCTCCTGCCCACACCCACTTTCAGCATCACTACTATCCCTGCAGCACCAGCAGCCTCCTCCCACTCCAGCCATCAACTCACACAAGCCCTGCTGACTCCTCCAAGTCTACTTCTACTTCTATAACTTAGCAGAAAGGGAACCATAACTTAAGCCCAAAGGAGCAGAACCAACAGGAGGGACAAATGCATTAAGTGCTTGCTACCATCCAAAGGGGTCAACTGTGCAGTTTACTTCGCAGGACTTCTTGGCTTCCAGTCAAAGTCAACAGCCCTTTGGGAGCCCTTCCCAGACCCAAACATGCTGGGTGTCTTTGACAGACAGGGTATGATGAAGGGTTTTACCTGCAGGACAGGCTGGAAGCTTGCTGAGCCACAGCACACAGTGTCAGATGGCACCCAGCAACAGCACACGCAGCAGGGATACTGCTCTTGCTACTTGGAGTTTGTTTCAAACACAAAGCAACAATTAAAGGACAAGGATCAATCTCAACCAAACATCAGCAGTGCCTGAACACGCTTACACGAGGGGTCCAGCAAGGAAAGCAGCAGCAGGTCAGAGCAGATGGATCTTGTCATGTCTGTTCAGCACACGCATGCAGGCAACCTAGAAGAGCTCCACATGGAGATGATGGCTGTGAGGACATGCATGTGCCTGACACCCAGCCGTCCACGGGACTGCTCTGAGCCATGCCCACCATGCAGGTAGGCCAGGATGAAGCAGCTGCCATGATACACCTCGCTTGTGGATATGCAGTGGAGCATCAAGTTCATTCCTCCCAATTCCAGGTCCCCCATAATTTTTCATTGCAAATACACTGGCATAAACTCTTGCTGGAGCTGTTGTATGGTGCTTTCAGTTCATAACATTGTGTTCAAGTGTGGATGGCAATACATGGAACATGTGCTCAGTTAACACTGTGTGTCAAAGCACGGGAGACATCAACAGAACTGTGGAGTAAAAGCTTCATGGACAAAAGTTTTATCCATGTCCTTAAAAAAGAAACAACAAAAAGAAGCAAGAAACTCTACCCAAACAAATAAGTTCTTGACTGTTTCTTCAAGCAAAGTTTTGGACATTTCCCACGTGCACTGCTTTAAACAAACATCTCCATCCCGTAATGTCCCTGCAACATCTTCCCTCCAAAATTTAGTCAGTCACATACAACTGAAAAAGTCAGCTACTACGTTTTAAAGTAGCTACATGACCTAACCCTGTAATCCAGGATGTGCAGCCAGACATTTTAAACACATTATCAAGCCTTCAGCCTGGATGGTTTTCATCACCGAAGCTTAAAATTTTGCTTGCAAATTACTCCCATTGCCTTTGAAAAGTCTGTGCCAGGAGACTTCCCAGAGAAGGCAGAGTCTGCAGGTTGCACGGATGCGCCAATTAGAATTTCAACAGCAGATAACCAGCTGCAAAGTCTATTTTTTGGCAGATGGGTTTACAAATGCAGCAGGAAAGTTGCAATTAAAACAAAAAAATAAAGATGTCTGCACTAATGTGTTAAAAGGCACGTTGTCTGGAATTTACCCCAGAAAAGTGCTAAAACAACACATTGAGTATACACACATTACATATATAAACTAGAACCAAGCAGCAAACATGCACAGCAAGTGCATTGATCTACTACAGATGTGAAAGGTAATAAAAATTGACAGATTTCTTCTAAATTATCCATTAGCGTGTAATGGACTGCATTAACATCTATAATAGTGGATGATAATGATAGGTAAGTAAGGTTAATATAGAAATACAAGCACTTTTGAGAGAGAGACGCTGCATCAATGTGCATCTTATAGCCTAGTTTTCAAAGCTGCTGATCAGCCACCAACCCTCTGAGGTCTAAAGGGCACCAAATGTTCACTATCAGTGAGTTTACCTCACTCAGCAAGGCTGCAACTTAGCTCAAGGCAGGGAGGATCATCATTCCCATGGGTTTGTCCTCCGGTAAGCAGTCAGTCAACTCACTTTATCAGGAGACAGGAGTGCTGTAGCATGACCAAGCCTGGCAGGGATTCAGTCAGGTAACATGCAGGACATCAAGGCACCTTACTTGATAGGATCCTGGGGCAGGAGTTTTCTTTGCCAATCCTGGAAGACAAAGTTTGGGAGACACCAGAGAGGAAGGTTAAGGGATTCACTGAATCCACCGCGACAGGTTATCCCCACGGGATGCTGTATTTGAGAGCTTGGTCAAAAAACAATGTTCATTCTTCCTGCCATTTACTGGATTGGAGCTGACACCTTGCTAACATCACCCAGGGTACAGCTGGACCTCCTGAAAACCTT
This sequence comes from Brachypteracias leptosomus, assembly GCA_013401335.1. NCBI lineage: Eukaryota > Metazoa > Chordata > Aves > Coraciiformes > Brachypteraciidae > Brachypteracias > Brachypteracias leptosomus. The sequence continues at coordinate 12,598 of VYZX01032169.1, forward strand.
TACTTGAGGTATGACAGAGATAAAAAGGGTTTCAGTCTGCTACCACACAGAGCAGGATCCCATGTACACGGGTGGTCTCAGCTGGACACGCTCGACACGATCTGTTCAGACACAGGAGATTTCTACCCATCAGCGGTGCTGCGCCCAAGGGTAACCTGCCACAGACACCGGGCTTTGGAGGCGCTCCGTGGGGCCTAAAAACATTGCATTTCGGGCAGGGGATGACTTGCTGACTCAATCAGCTCTTCCCCGAAATGGAACGAGCTTCCCCCGCGGCCACCTTCCCGAGAGCACAACCACCGACCGGCACACGCACCTCGCACCGCGGGGGAGCAACGGGCAGCGCGAAGACACCGCTCCCCCCGCTGCAACTCACTGACTAATTTTTCGGCAACTTCTGTGCTAAATTTATTGCAACTTAGGCG
>VYZX01032169.1:13036-69773 GCA_013401335.1 Brachypteracias leptosomus
GCAGCGGGACGGAAGCGGCCACAGACCGGGCGCTGGCGCGGCCCCCGCGGGGAGCCAGGGGAGCGCGGCCGCCCAGCGCCACATGCCACGGCCAAGCCCCGCCCCCGGCACGCCCCTCCCCGCCTCTCATTGGCCCGCCCGCCTGTCGCTCCGCCCCATCTCGCCAGCCCCCGCCCCCGCCCCGCCCGGCCCGGCGCCGCTCACCCCGGAAGCCGCGGGGCGCTGGGGCACGGGGTGGAAGGGTGGCGAGCCGTGGCTTGACTGCGGAAGTGACGCAGTCATGGGAGCGGAAGCGGCCCGGGGGCACCGGCGGCTGCGGCGGCGGCGGGGGGTTAGAGCCTGACCCGTCAGGTGTCGCAGCCGCCTCTGTGTTGCGGAGGCCGGACTCATGTCGCGGCCGGAGCTGGCCCCGCCGCCCGTCTTCTCGGCCTGGGCGGCCCGTTCCCCCCCCCGGCTCCTTCGGGAGAGCCTCGCTGCTGGCCCGACGGCCCCTCCCGAGGCCCCGAGCGGCAGCGCCGGCAGTGCTGCCGTTTCTGTGCGGTGACCACACGCCGCGAAGGGCTTCGGTCGCTGTTACTGGGTATAAGTCACACTGAGCTTGCAGCACAGCCTGAGAGCCGTGTTTGTAGAGCTCTGGGACACACCGGCCAGAGGCCTCAGCCAGACGGGGCATCTTCATCCTCCTGAATCCCCGTAACACGCACTCTGGTGTCACTGTCTCACGCAGGTTGGGCCGTGGCAGGGGTGGCTCTCTGGCAAAGCCCAGTTTAACACCCACACCTTCTGCCCGTGGTTTCTGCAAGCAAAGGTCACAGGAGCTCCTGCGATGAGCAGAGGGAACAATGGCTAGATTTTCATAATCAGCACCAAGGAGGAAAAATAAAAACAGGCTAACGGCTTCTTGCTCCCCTTGGACTGTGAAAATCACAGATATTCCACCACAATCCAGGCATAACTTTTCTCATATAACCCCTAACCTATGCAAGTCTCTGGTTTCCCAGACATTACAGTCCACTGGCAACAGCAGAGAATGCTGCGGAATTAAATACTGAATCCAACAGCAAAAAGCAGCTCCTTATTTTTCATGCTGCTGCCTATGCCACAGGTGTGCACGTCAGCAGAGCCTGTCAGCAGGGGAGCTTTGCTAGATCACATTATGCTCATGTATATACAAACACAGACATGACACTGAAGTGCTGGGGCCTGAGCCATAGGCCCTGAACCAAACCTGACCATAGATGAACCTTACAACCAAGCCATATATCTAATATGCATAGTACTGATCATCCATACAATAGATTATCCATCTATATTTTGCCATTTTAGTATGAATATATTTAGATGCCAACTTACAAAGTTTTGCTGTGATGCTTATTTTGTAGCAGTGACCAGCAGAAGGATTTTTCCCATCCAGAGGTGAGCTGGGCAAGGCCGTGGGACCTGGCCCCTGGCCCTGCTGAGAGACATGGGATTAAAACCCAAACAGATTGGGGTGCTCTTGGGTTCCTGGTGCTTTACCCTGCTTGTTCCTGCTGCTTAAAGCTGAAGTGTAATAAGTTTATCTTTTGTGACTAACCAGATTGTTTTCTTTCTGGGTCATCTTGCAGTGGACAGTAAAATAAGCCTGAGCCTTTTGTTGGTGTCTGTGTTCTTTCTGTTGGCCCTGGCAATTGGGACACATTCTGAAGCATGGAGCTGGCTGGCAGGAGGTGCAGGACTTGCTTTAAGCCATGGGTGCCCATTCTAGAGCAAGCACACTCCTGAATTCAGCTCCTTTGGGTTATTTCCAGATCACCCAAAGAGGAGTTATCAAAAAAAGGCACAGAAAACAGCCCTGTGCACACAGGCACAGTCCACACTGTGGCACTGACCAAGTGAAGAAGGAGCCCTTGCTACCTTGAAATAAGGATTTCAGCTGCTGCTGCTACTCTGGCCATGGATGGAAGTGATGCAGAAATCATTCACACTTCTCAATGTAATTTTAGAACATGCAAATTTTCTTTTCGAAATGAGCAATGAGGAGGAGGAGGAGCTGGTTCCCTGGCCCACTAGTTAATCAAAAGCAGACAAAATGAAGAGCTGGCCAGCACTCTACATTCAGGATTCCATTTAAAGCGTGTCTGTCTGTATAGATTGTACACATACATCATTCCATCCTTCATGTAGGATACTGACATCTACTGAAACATCCCCTGCCCTCCTTCCCAGAGAAGGAAGCTCTGCAATTTAAGAGAATTAGAAGAGACAGTTGCAGGGGGGAGGAGGACTGTCTGCTGCAGAACGGATTATCTGGCAGGACCAAGCACAGTGATGGAGGAAATAACGTGAAGCTGTTGAGCAAAGCAGGAGGGCACGTGGCCCTTAGGGGTGGTGTAGAGGGGAACAAGCACATTGCAGGCAAAAACAGCCTCAGGAGGAAACAAAACGCACGTGGAGAAGCCCAGATGCAGAATGGGAAGATACAGGCACTGAAAAAAAAACCTGTGATCATGCAAACAAAGAGAACAGGGTATGATGAATGTGCCCTCACCCAGGGCTCCCTGCGCTGCCCGGGGTGTCTCCTGGAGGCTCCCAGGGGACATCATCCTGAGGGGCTGAGAGATCTCTGCAACTCTCTGTGCTCCTGTGAAAGGCTGGGGTGCTAAGGGATGCTGGCAACAGCAGGTTTTCATAGAATATAAATGAGAGCTAAGCCACTGGTGAGGTTTCCGTTGGTTTGTAGTTATTCCGGATTGTCAGGAGAGCAGAGATTATGGGATGTAATGAAATGCTATCAAAGGGGATTGGGCTGCTGGTGCAGAAGAGGAGATTTAGGCTATTAGTTTAAACAGAAATGGCTCCAATATACTCAAGCTATGTCCCACACTTTAACCCCTTCAGGAATTCTGCACTGACTGAGCTAGAGACCAAAAGGCAGGTCTGTGCTTAAGAAAGAACACATTTAAGAACTGATGGTGGCTGGGGAAGGGAATATTCGCTCTTCTGGACTACTCAAACAAACTTAGCTGGTTCATGCAATGCAAAGAATAGTCACAAAAGGTGGACCTACATCGAATAGAACACGCAGAAGGTTGGACCTCCCTGCCCTGTGCTGTAATGGCTTTTTTCTTGGCCCTTTTCATCCAGTGCCAAGAGAGGTCCCCAGCCTGCCTGGGAGAACTGTCCCCTAGAAGCATCACCCCTCCAACTCAGCATGTGGTAGGTACAAGGTCCTATAACAGAGTAGTAACTTGATGTGGGCCAGATTCACCTCCAGGGTAGCTCCAGTCTAATTAAGACAAGAATCTATTTAACCAGCTACCATTTTTTTTCCATTACCATCTTTCCACAGAGGATATGCCTCTGCCAACTCTCAGGCTGTGATCAGGGAGGAATCTGGATAAAACTGTTGACAACATGTTTGCAGAGTAATAAATACCATTGAATATGATCTGTAAATATTTACACTTGGAGGAAGGGATTTGCTCTTTGCATGGTTTGCATGCTGGCATCTGCTAGGCTGAATAAATTACTAATAAAAATCACATTGTGGAAAAAATAGTCCACTTGGAGCTATTTTATGAAAGACAATGGTGTGATAAGGAAACACATTCCTTGGGAATTCCACTGTCTCCAGAATTTCAGTGCTGGACTAGGCACTATTGCTCTGTGGACTGAGACAGCACACACTGCCAGAGTGCTGGTGTTCCTTGAGAGGAACCCTAGGCTGACACAAGGGATGTTTTAGTTTGGGAAGGGAGTCTCCTCCTCCACCAGGACAAGTACCTGCAGCCAATGGTACAGTGACTGCCTTTGGCACGACAGACTTGAAAGCATTTGGCCACGGTTCCTTTCTGGTCTTGCATCTTTCCCAGCCATGAATTCAGTCCCACCAAACCATGAGTCTGGGCAGCTCTTGTCATTTTGGGTCTTTTCTAAGCATTCTAGTTTCCTCAGTCAAGATACTGCATGACTATCATTTTAAAATGTCTTTGGTGTATGTGAGGAAATGTCTGGAAATGTGAAACAAGTGCACCTGGAAGTGGAAACGTGGATAAGTGTATCTCAGTTTCAATGAGGTGAACTTCTCATATTTGAGCACAGAGATTCCCATCCACTGACAGCAGTCACTTAAAAGTCAAATTTCATAATTGAAATTACAAAAACTCCTTATAAACTTATTTAAAACCCAAGATTCTCATGTGATATCATAATTGTAGCAATATGCACCAAATTAAAGAATTGGTGATGGGGACAGACCATCAACTTGGCTGCATTTTGAATTGCTATCAAGAATTAAATGCATGCAAACAGCTAAAAATTATCTTCTCTGTACATCTGCAGAACATTCCAACCACGGGTATGAGACCACTCAGGACCCATCAGGATGCTCCAGTTATGTTCAAACTCCTGGAGCTGTCCCACTGGCATCATGTTACTGTAGCTTCATCATGAAAAATGGATATCATGCTCTGCCAGCAACCCTGCCTCTCTGCAGCACGAGTTACAACATACATTAACTCCTCACAGCCAAGAAGCAGCATGGAGGATATTTCTAGCAGTGCATTATTAGACACTTATTGTACCTGACATCATGGCACAACATGTTGCAACACCCTCTTACTGTTGCCTTCTGGTGCAGCTCCTTGCTAGGCTCATCATCCTTGGTGGAGTGGAAGAGAAAGTACAGGCTTGAGAGCAGAAGGAACCTGGACCAAAGAGGGCCACAGACTGTGCAAGAGGTAGGGCAGAAAGGAGGTGCCAGCAAACTGTTAAAATTGCCCTTGGGCCATGGCACAAGGTAGAAAGCAGCTCCTGAGAAGCTTCTCAGCACAGTCCCACCATGACACCCTGCTGCCACAGTGCAACCTGGAAAATCTCTCAGCTGAGTACCACTGCATGTCAGAGCTCATCTCTGGCTGCAGCTGCAGCTACACTCCTCTGAGGTGGCCTGGGATACACTCCAGCAGGCAATGGTGCCATCAGAAGCCATTGAGATATATAATAAAGCCAGAACTAGTGGTTACAATATCAATTCATTGCAACTCCCAAGGGTCCAAATTCAAGCTTTTTTTGGCTGTTCTAGCAATTAGATTTCTTGGGATGCAGCAACTCCAACAAAGAGGGAGCATACAGTGTTTTCTACTCCTGGTTAGTGATGTTCTCACTGAACAGATGTAGAATGAGTCTGATGGGTACTGTACAGACACACAAGAGCTGGTCCTCACTCCTAAAACACCATCCTGGAGAAGAGCAGACAGGCTTTGTCTTCACTAATGGGGGTGGAAAAGGAGAAGGGACATGCTTCCAGTGTGTTAACTGATGAACTTTTCCTAAGGGGAAGCAAAGCATGCTTTGACTGGTCAATACAACCTGCCTTGAACCCACAAAGACTTTAAGCATGACTTTCCTCCTGGCATAGGTGTGGCCGTACAGGGAAGTAGAAGGCTTGGGAGAGAGACAGCTCAGAAGTGCCGTGCCAGGGATCCAGCTGAATTCTCATGAGAGCTTCTGCTGACCTGGTTTCTGCTCTGCTGTGTTGAGTTCATCCATAAGGATTTCTGACTCACGCCAGAATGCTTTGCACTGTCTGCTTCCCTATCTGAAGGACAGCCCAAGCTGATGCAGACAATGATTTTGGGGAACAAGAGGCAATCCCCTCAGAAAGTAAAGCTGGAAAAGTGACATAAGCAAGAATCCAAACAGTGGGAAAAGTGGGTTGCTCAGTGGGGTGGCAGAAAACAGGGAATTGCCTTCAGAAAAAAGAAAACAAGTAATGAGAGTAGTTGCCAAATCCCATCTTTGCCTAGAGCTATGCCCGGAGGATTTGTAACTTGAGGGATTAAGAGTGCTTAAAAATAATAACCTGGAACTTGAGCCTGCATCCTTTATGCTGAAAACAGGGTTTGTCCTGCCTGAAGAGATCAGCCACAATAAGGAATGGAGCTCAGATGCTACTTTCCCTATCAAATACGTGGCAGACTTTGCACCACACCTGACTTTGAACGCAACGTATTCAAGTCAAATACAGGCTTCCTGCTTCAGTCCTCCTCCTCCTCCTCCTCCCTGCTCACACCACAAACAGGACCTTGATCCTGTGCCAAGAACACCTGAAGATTGGTGCAGCTGAAGCCGGAGCTGACTGAATGCTCCACAAATGTCACTGCTGATTTTTTTTTTCTTTTTCCAGCCTGTGTTCACGAGCAATGGATTTGCCAATGAATTTTGCATTGTTTTCTCTCCACTCGCTGCCTTAACAGTAGCATCCATTGAGCCATCAGCCTTCTGGCCTCAGACAGGCACTGAAGGAAGAGGCTGTAGCTACTTGCATAACTCAAAGGAACAAAGATCCTTCCAGCAGTGCCTGGCAGTGCTGCTGCCAGCCTCATGGCGGGTGGTGTTTCTGCAAGGCACCATTCTGCCCACCACCTCTCCACTCCAGGGTTTAGAGCTTCCATAGTAAAATGTGAGCTGAACAGAAACCTCCACAAATGAACTCAGCATGGAGCAGATGTGAGTTTGGTTTGTTGGGCTAAAAAAAAAGCTAGTTATTTTAAAATAAAGCCTTTTGACCAGATTCAGACAAGTTCTGGGGCATCCCTGTGTAGCAAGAGGCACTGTGTGGTTAACAAGCCATCACAGTCTGTACTCCTAGGGAGTTTTAAAAAAAGAAAAATCAGCCCAAACAAACCACCCAGCAGTGGAAGCACTGATGGAAGAACAGGGTTGTTGCTCTATTAATACAACACACACACGAACACCAACATCTTTTCAACCAGGGCTCCACGCAGTGCCCACAGAAGCTGGAGGACAGCAATGCATGGTGACCTTCTCCTCCTGAGAGCAGGTACAGCCAGGGCAAGAGAGGGCAGTTAACCAGTAACATAATTGCTGGTGCTTAGTTTCCTAAATAACAACCTGTTTAATATTAACTGAGCTAATTTTGGATTTTTTCCCCTCCATGTGGAGGGCATTTCCCAGCCAAGGGATTTGGAAGCTTCCCAGGAGGCAGCAGTTATGGTGGAGGCACTCCAGGGACCATGTGAGAGCGTCCTCTCCCGACTGCCTAGGACACTGAGAGCTTCCCAGGCTCCACCCAGGAAACCCCAGGGCTGCCAAGAGCCTCCAAGAAGGAGTGAGATTGCCTGAACACCCGTGGGGAGCTGGACTGACTGGGAAGCAGCCTAGGGAATGAGGTGCATGCACACACTCGGGGGTTGCTTAGGGACTGACTTCCCATTCCAGAGCCTGTGAGGAAACAGAGAAGGGTTAAAGCTTCTTCTCCTCACTGCTTTTTCTGCTTGATTAACCTATTGCCATCCTGTCAGCCAAAATGAGTGTCTCCGATGTAAGCCCACCCTCACACCACTTTGGCAACGGAGCTGAAGTCACTCTGTAAAGCCCCAAGACCAACACTCAGCCAGATCCCTTCGGGCTTTCTTTGACCTTCTCTTCTGGACTTGACGCCATCCCAGAAGCAGAGCAGCCACACTGCATTCCTGCACCTGCCACCCCCACTCCACAGGCACGCTCAGCAGCTGGCTGAGGACCATTTGCCTTCACACCTGCATCTGCTGGTGGGGAACGTGCCCCACTGCCAGGCTGCAAAGCTGCAGCCCTCCATGTGCTCCAGGCTGGGGCTGAGCCTCCCAAACCCATGCAACACACACACAGGTGCTGGATGCAGGTAGAAAGGAGGAGCCCAGGGGGTAGAGAGGGACTCCACACACCCCCACCTCCTCCTCCTGCCACACCAGGTCTCCTGCACATCTCAGCAAAGCAGCTGCTGATAAACACAAGGCTGTTGGAGGGACAGTGTTAGGTGGGAGCGTGCTGGCAGCAGTGCTCCTTGCCCCATAAACTGCTGCATATTTCTGAGACAAGCTTTGTACAGGTCCTGCCCTGACTCTGCAAGATGACTGCAAAGCAACCTGAGTTTCAAACCACAACCTGGGCTGTTTGCAAGGTTCCCCAGCCTGCTGGTGTCCTGGTGAATGGACCTCCTGTGATATCTCCACCCCACTTGACACAAGCAGTGCAGAACAGACTGTCACCAGCTGCTGGCTGTATCCGTTAGCTCTGGTATGTCCTCCTGCCCCTTTGCTCCATGGTGATGCCTTCAGAACTAGCAAAGTGCTTTTCAATGGGCTTCAAAGTATTCCATCTTATAGCTGCACTACGATCTCTGACCTCTTCTGCCTCTCTGAGACCAGCAGAAGGTGTGCACTGCCTGCATTCTTACAACTAGGTTAGTTAACTCTGAAACTTTAATCACTTTAAAATGTCATTTGTTTAGAGGTGGCACCCAGCTGCCCAAACTTGAAAAGCCACTACTCTTCTCTTGCCCTGGAACCACACACCTAGAGAGGAAAAATAGAAGTGCCTCCAAAAAATATACCCACAAAAATGCATCCATGTCCCTAAACCCTCAGTGAACAAATACTTGCTTCCTTTGGCTTCACATGCTTTATTTTCTTTAAGATGACAGACTGGATGTGAATGTAGAAGCACTGCCTGACACAACAGCAAACTACAAGTATGCAAATGTCAATATTAATGGGGCAAAATATCTGTTGTCCTTTATCTACAGCCTCAGTTTTGCTTTCTAAATGGTACTAAAATGTATGTTCTTATCCTGGAAAACACTGCTACATACACACTCACTACACCACACCTGCCAGCATCCATGTTCAGGACTTCAGAGGATCACCTTCAAAATGGAAAACAACTGCTTGGCAAACACTGACTCATGCTGACCCTTGGAGTTGTGCTTGTCCACAGGGAAAATAATGGCCTCTAGCTTGTGTATATACAGCATCAGACCTTCAGAGGTCTCTCTCTGGTCATGTCTTTTTTATGTGGCCCTCTTGGCTCTGAGGTCCTTCTGTTCATAGCCAGCTTTAAAGTACCTTTGCAATGGCTGGTCCTGTTGGATCCTTGGACTGTAAATGTAGAGCTAAGCCCCTCTAGGCAGAGCAGCCTGGAAAGGGAGGCATGTTGTAGCAATGGACATCAGTGATCTCCAAATGTTTTTGATTGTGTACCCCTATCAGCAAGACAAATTTGAGCACACATCCCCAATAGTGCATTTATTTCTTTATACATTATCTAGATGTACTACTGAAGTTACAGTATTTTCTTCCTGCACCCCAAGGGATTGTCTTGTTCACCACCTGGGATTCATGCATCCCACTTTGGAGACCACTGATCTAGCAACAGCCAAACCCTCCTGCCTGTTGCTCTGCGCTGTTTCCTTTTGTAATCTCTGTTTCCTAAATCAGAAGTGTGGAAACTCCTTTGGTCCAGGCTTGCTCTTCAGCAATGCCATTGCTAGAGGAGAGAGAGAAACCACTAAGGGGAGAAGTAAGAGTGTTCCACTATGGGAGGGGAAAAAAGAGTTTAAGCAGCTGTTGAATGGGTCCCTAGGAAATATTCTTATACCAAAGTCCTCCAGGTCTCATAGGTACATTTTGGTACTTGACCTAAATCTGTTTTTTTATAAGGAAGAATAGGATAGAGAGGGAGGAAAAGGATGCAAATAATAATAATCACACTGTACTGTCTGGTAACTGTGCCTAAGGGCAGCACAATAGTTCAGGTGGTTCAACTCCTGCAAAAATCCTTCAGGCTACAGGGGAGTATCTGCCACCATCAGTCATATGGCATGGGCTGGGTTACTTGGCCATGGGCCCGTTCAATCAAAGTCCCTTTTCATACAACCACGTGGAAGGACAAGCACCAAGAAATAAAGAGTCTCATCCCAAGCTGACAAGAGAAGAGAAAAGCACAGGACACAGTGACCGTGATAGAACACAAGCTGAACACAAACATATGGAGCCTTGCAAAAGACTTAGCAAAACCAGCTAATAAAACTTTGGGGTGCATTAATAGGAGCTCTCTGTTGGAATAGAGGAAAATCTCTATTTTACTGGGCATAAGAATTAGGTTTGGGCTGGCAGAACCATGTAGATTGTTCACTCTCGAGGGAAGAGGAGACAGGACACAAAGCTGACAATTCAAACAAAGCTGCTTTTCTTGCCTTTTACTCTCATGAATGTTCCTCGCTTGGAGGGGGAAAAATACAAGTGACTGGTCTCTCTATTCCCCTAGCTCCTTTCTTTGTGGATAATAACCCAGTTCAGCTGCTGTTAGGTCCTTTGGGCCAGTAACCTTAGCCAGAGATTTCACGCCAAGAGAGAAAGAGCAGCAGGTGAGGAGGGAGCAGGTGGCTTGGGAGCTCGTATCAAAGATCTGTTTCCTAAAGGCTGTATATGGGGGGAGCACAGAAGGAACCTGGGAATTATGCAGGGCTGGCAACTGGCAATCAGATTGAGAGCTGTGAGTCAGAGCTGATGTTAGGCACCTCTTTGGTACTTTAGAAGTATTCCATCAATGGTGAGAAATAAGAGAGGACTCAATAGCCCCGATACTGCAAAAACATAGGATAAAAAAATGCATAATCACATCAGGAAAGAAAGACCCTAAGCAAATAAATACACTTGCAGGCTTTTGTGTCTATCAATATGAAGCAATGTGGCCACAGGCCACTTCTCTGCTTGCTTGGTCATCAGAAGGAACCCAACTAGAGGAAGTTTCCTCCTGACTCTGGCAATCCCGTGCATGGCCATGCATTGCAGATGGGTAATGTGGCATGCCTGCATGCCCTGGAGGTTGCTGATCCTGCCAATGCCAATCCAGATGGGGTTATTCAAGTGTAAGAGAGCCCAAGATGTGACCCCCAGCCTACAAGCACTTCTGTTTCCAAGTGAACTTTTCAAGTATTTCTTCTGCTTTGGGGGCGACAGATGGTCTGCCACCATGCTCTGGCTCCTCAGACATCTAGGGAAACATTAGCAGGTTGAGGAGGTTCATAATTCAACCTTGTAAACCAGCTGAGTCAGCATCAATGCAATAAAACCACAGTCCAGCTCAGCTAGCAAGGTCTCTCCCTCAGGGCTGGACTGCAGTGCCTACCAAAGGAAAACAGAAGGGCTTGAAGGGCTCCAAGAACCACTGACAAACTTCAGCTCAAGGGCACAGGCAGATCAGTGGACATCCTGACTTCACCCATTTCCAACCAGCCTCCTTCCTCTGCTGTTCACTAACATAGATTGAGCATCAGCTGGCAAAGAAATGCACAGATTCTATACAAGGTCAGAGCCTCCTGTACTTCCCATGATCTCAAGCCTGCAGAATTTTCCCAGGCTTCATCATTTGCTCCTGGAACCATTGCTCTTAGTACTGTTATAAATTATGACACTCCCTCTTCACTGGAAGTTTTCACCAATGGCAGTAGCCACACTAACAGACAACTTTCTGGGAGCCTGAGTTGCAGCATTGGCTGCCAGGGTTATGAAGGACAACTGACTACTGGAAATGTCCACCCAAACAGAGAGATACCTCCCGGGGGAATCATGCAGAGTAATGTGCAGGGGTTTTTTTCACAGCAGACCGTTACATATTCACACATGAGATCTAGGTGGAAAGTTAGCTCCCTGCCCTCTAGAAAACATCCTGGACCTCCAAACCTGCATCAAACCCTCATTTTATAACAACTGCAGTCAATGGCACAATGTCTTCTCTCCCCTTTAAGTCAAATCACTCTCTGGGAAGTAATAAATAAAACCTTAGCTGGTGTCTATATAGATCAAAAATGACCTAGGAAATTAACTTCTCACACTTGAGTTTGCAGCCCAAGTGTCCATCTGTGTCAGCCTGAGGCTGACTCGCTGTTGCAGGACCCCACTGGTGGAACTGCAAGCCCAGTAGCTGAGTGAACCAGAGCTCTCCCCTTGCACTGCACACCAGTGTGGGTACAGCTCAGCATGCCAGGCAGCTGGAAATAGAGCCGAAGGTGTGCTGCAGACAGAAAGGGTCCAGCTGCCACCATCAGGAGTGCTGGGGCAGGATAGGTGAGCACAGGGTGTGCTCAGACCTCAGCCAAAGCAGGAGCAGGGAAACCTCTGCCAGGGGTGTGCGACTGACGAAATAAATGAGTCTGCAAGATTCTAGAGATTGCTAAATGGAAATGAGAGGCAGGAGGGGAAAAATGCCAAGCCTTACATAAGGGTGGTGGCTTGCAAACTGCTGTGGGGGAAGAAGTGTCCAGAAGGATGCGCTGAGTTTTGCTTTCCTGGGGTGGAGGAGAGGCAGAGGCTATTTCTGTCCAACAAACCCTGCGAAGGCAGCGGTGACTTGGCTGCAAACCAAAGAGGAAGGACAAGGCAGGAGAGGGCGCCACTGGCTCGCTGGCATCTCCCACCTCATCTGGCAGGCTGTGCTGATCCCTGCAGACGTAAATCCCATCCAAAGCTGATTGAACTGTCCCCACCAAGTGCAGCGGACTCCGGATAAAATGGACAGCAGAGACATCTGAGTGAGACATGCTGAAACTTCCCCCAAGGAGGGGCAGGCGGGGTGGTAACATCCCTTGTGGGGTGTTACCCCAAGGATGCATTTCTCCTGGTGCACACCCCAATAGCAGACTGGCTTCATCCCAGAGCCATCCCATAAAACATGCTGGTGGCCCCTGCAGCATGGAGCAGCTGTGGCTCTGAGTCTCCTGGGGTGTTGGGTCACTACCTGCATGCTGCTGGGCATCCCTCTCTCTCTGTCCTGCTCCTGCCACTGGTGGTAGAGGAACCAGAGGAACCTGGGTGTGATGGGAGCGAGGGGCAGGGCGCTGGGCAGACACACGATTTGCAAAGATGATGTAGAAGGGCTTTTCCTTACTCGGGCTACACTAAGAGCTCACTGGCCTCACGACATGTGTTGGTGAACAGAAACAAGCAGGAGCATTTGGCAGCAAGAACCAGAGTGATCTGGAAGGGGAGGGCACTGCAGGTGATCCCCAGGTCTCCTTGCAAAGCACCACAGACCGTTTTTGAGAGCCTGCTCTTGCACCCTGGTGAACACCCAGCTGGAAGTGTGGGGAAGGAAGGGATGGGGTCCAGTGGGGTGCTGGCAGCTGGGGCTGAGGGTGGCACAAAGCTCAGCAGGCAGCCAAGCCAGAGGAGTAAAATGAGAAAAAGTCTGCAGTGGCAAAAGAGCAAATTTTCCCGAGCCCCCAGGGATTTTCCTGCTCCCTGAAACAAGGAAGAGGGCCTGTCAGAGGCCTTGGGATCAGAGAGAGCTCTGGAGAGGACTGAAGGTTCCAGCTACTGGAGGGGGCTTTGGGGGAGAGAACAGAGGGGCTCTCTTCTGAGGAACTGTTCCCCCACCTGCCCACTTCTCCTCACCCACCACAGGCTGCTGGTGGTCCACACCATCCACAGGGCACCCAGGGGCCATCCTCAAAGGATGGCTCCTTCGACTTGTGCTCAAAACCAGTCTAACCCTCTAGGAACAATGTTACTGCCTCTGAGAGCAGAGGATGAGTCCAGGTGAGAAAAGCCCCGTGTGACTACAACATGGCTGTTTCAGGAAGGACACCCAGCCCTGGCAGGGAATGCACCAGCATCTCCCAGCTCCTCTCTGCTGTTCCTCCTCCGTACCTGCAGGTGCTGCTTCCTTTTGATGCTGCATTTTTTTCCCTTGCTGCTTGGTACCAACCATTCCTCTAAAAGTGAGGGCACCCAGGCAGCGCCTGGATGTGTCCCAGCCCATGTGCTCTGCCAGATGACCATCACAAGGTGGGGTAGGAGGTCCAGCAGTGCAGGGGTTAAGCCGTTCTGCTCTGGCTGGGTCTCTCCTCTCCCATCTTCTCCCATGGAATAATCAGCGGGTTTGAGCCTTGCAGGCATGCAGAGGTGGTCCAGCTGCTCTTGTGCAGGCAGTAGTATCCTGGAAGCTGCTGGGGATAAGCTGTCTGAAGGAATCATTTCCAGGGACACGTTCAGAAGATGAACATTGAAAGAAAAAACAAGCAGAGAGAAAGCAGAGAGGTGCAGCTTATTTGAGTGACAATTAACAGAGAGGCCAAGTTCTTGGCGTTTGTATCTCCCAGCATTTTCAAGAGAGGAGGAATTGTTTTCCAGAGGCTCTGACTTAAAAAAACCCCACAAACATATAAAGAAATACCGATCTTTGTGGAGGAGAGAAGAGCACAGCTGAATGTTGCTCCCTGTCTCAAACTGAATTTCCAGAGGCTGGCCCAGGAGATGGGTGGCAGGTAAGAGCATGGGACAGAAAAAGTGCATTTTTCAGCATCAGGTCCCGGCATGCACAGAGATGTGATGGGATTTGATCTGCCTGGCAACCCACCAGCCTGGGATAAGGCAAGAGAGGCCATGGTTTCACAGTGCCAGGAGCTTTCTTCGTCTGAAAGAGTCTAGCAGTTGCAAGACTAGAGAGAAGCATCTGCCTGGGCACCTCCATCTCTTTCCCTCTGTGCCATCACGTTACCAAAATCAGCTGGTTCAAAGGAAGGGAGAGGACACAGAGTCTGCCACCAATGCACTGCATGTTGGCTGACATGTTAGAGCCCTGTCTGCAGCCTCCAGCCATCCTGTGCCCACTGGTGTGAGATCAGTGGTTCAGATGGCATGAGAGAAGCCAGCAGAGACACCTGCCCTCCACCTGCTCTGGCACAAAAGCTCAGGGAGCTCAGATGAAGGCAAGAGGTGACAGATTTGAGACGTTCAGGAGGAGGTGGCTTTTCAAGTGACGTGTAGTGATGCTGCAGAACTGCCCCCAGCAGGATGTGGTGGATGCTGGGTGGGAAAGACCAGACAGGTTCAGGGAGGACAAATTCAGCAGGACACAGAAGCCATACTTGGCTCAGGGAGTGCCTAAACCATACCTCACAAATCTTGCATCCTTACTTCTTCTGCTTGGCCATCACAAGCTCAATGCTGTTACTATCCTCAGATGCTGCAGGACTGTGCACTGTCACTGGGGGTGCTACTGGGCACACTTGGGACCTAAAACTGGCTGCAATGGGGTTCCTATGAGCTGGTGCCAGAGGACTCTGTTAGCTGTTTGGAGGAGGGTGCTGCTGGCTTGCAGCAAGGCTGTTACTGGAGGAAACAGAAGGCTGTAAAGCAACCAGTGAGTGTCAGACTTGCACCATAAAGCACAGGACACAAGAACAAAGCCAGAGTGGCTTAGGGAGACAACAGACCTCTGAGGAGGAGAGCCCCAAAGCTGAATCTACTGCAAGATCCCAGCTGAATCTACAGCAGGTGTCAGCTGCATCCATAGGTGCTGGTCTTTCATTGAAACATCCCTGTAGGTTTTAGACTGGCCTCAGAGCTTCTGATCTTGCTGGAGGTATCTGCTGCACACAACTGGAACTGCCCATCTTGGGAGGTGTTTCAACTATCTCCTTTGGCTTCACCAAACTGGCACCCTCAGACCTCTCTGCCTGGAAGCAACCTCCAGTCCCACAACTCCATGGTTTAACCATCTCCTCCAAGGAGACTTGGCAGACCATGACGGAGGCCTCAGGCTCTTCCTTACCTCCCTGTCCACTTTGCTGCATTCACTTCTCTCCTCACTGCATTATTTCAGTTACAAGTCATTTATGTAGTAATTTGGGTAGCAAAAAAGGGCCAGTCCTTGCCCAGTTGCAGCACCCAGACTACACGACAAAGTAACCAAGGCACGCGGAGCCACAGGTGCAGCAAGTGTGGTGGGAGATGCCCCATGGTCCTGGAGGGCTTCTGAACTCTTTTCAGAGTCTTTTCTCCCAGCTCTTTGTTGAAAATCTGAATTAATTAAGTGTTGACAAAAGCAAATGTGGTTTTAAGTGGGTCTCTTTTCCAAAGTGGTCCCCTTCAAATGAATCCTTTAAGCATCTGTGATATTATAATGGTGCTAGCTCACCCATTTTTGTACCACTTCAGAGGAGAAGCCAGGTGGTACTTGGCTTTATCTGAGAAGCTGAAAAAAAAATAAATTAATTTCTCTTTACAAAGAACAAGAAGATTTCAGGCCTCATTTTATCAACCCATTAAAGCCTTCCCCATCTCCCAAAGAATCACATCCCCTTTGTTAAAGAGAGAAAGCAAAGGATCTCCAGGAGGCTCTGCAAATGCACCATCAGATTTGGTTGGGGTTTGGTTTGCTCCGTTTTCCAAAGGAAAAAGAAGCAGGGGCCTGGGTAAAGGCTGGAGCATGTGAGGGGGATGTGATTGGTGATCTGCATCTTTCTGTCCAGGGTGATAAATTCCCTGCCACTTGATGGTTTCAGATTTGCTGACATCAGGCTGCTGTTAGTTTATTGGTAATCTGAGGGGAGAGGCAATTTACTACGTTTGCACCATTCCTGGTAAAAGGGTTGATTCCTCTAATCATCATAGTAATAAAAGGGAATATTAGTAATAAAACAAATCCTTTGCTCAGGACTTCAGCACTATCCCAGTGGGGGGGGATTTGCATGATGGCCCTTTCAAAAAATGCACTTCTCACTCTCTCCTTTCCCCTTCTATCACTGCTTCAGCAAACCAAAAATCTCCCCAAGCAGTTTGCAGCAGGGAACATTTGACAAAGCTGAGCAGTCTGACCTCTCTGGGAAGCAATGATCCAAACACACACACACAGTTCCTGTAGCTTTCTGCAACCAGTTTATCATGAAGCTACAAGGAGCATCTCACGTGTCAGCTTGTCAGAGTTCCCTTGGAAAGTTAAATGGTGCACACTTTGTTTGTAATTGGATGCAAATTAAAATATCACTCATGAGAGGGCTGGAATCCTGGAAGGGCAGATTGCATACATTAAGCCTCGGGATTTGAATAATGTCAGAGAATATGCTGTTCCTTCTTACGGTTTGTTTCTGTCCTCTGCCACCCCAGCACAGTGAATAAATCAGTCTCTTCCCCCTTCCTGGAAAGTGAAAGGGGGAGATTCAACATCTGCTGATGAAGAGCATTTGAGTGATTCACAATCTGCCGACTGGAGCTGCTCAGTCCAAAGTCTGAAAGGCAGGGGTGGGGTGGCAGCAGCTCCAGGGACAGCCAACCTGGGGCCATGTGTCCTCCTGGCACACAGAGACAAGCCTGCTCCCCAAGGCAGCCTGCCACATCCTCAGTGGCTGGAGAAAAACAGTTAGATCTGCTCTTGAACTGGGCTGTGAAGAGGGAGATGGTGCTGGGAAATGGCCACCTTCCTTGTGCTTGACATTGGGGAGGATATACCCAACCTCCTTCGTGCCCTAAGGAGAAAAACATCTTGCTCAGAAGCAGTGAATGTGCAAAAGCAGCTCGAACAGATTTTCTCTGAGTTTCTCCTTCCCATTCAGTTGCCCACAAGAAAAGGTCTCATGTCTTGCTTTGTTCACTGTGTTCATAAACTTAAGTGAGGGCGTGTGAAATCACTCTGTACTGATAGAAAGAAAACAACCTGTGTAGTATTCTTGTTAGCACTGCAATGCCAAACCTACAGAGAGGCAGAACAAGGGTTTCTTGGGCACTGATTTGCCTCATCCTGCTGATAGTGTTGCAGTGATGGACTTGCATAGCAGGGGAGGTCAAGATGGTTTTGCAAATCATAAACCCAGTGATGGCTGTATTATGGGAGGAACTGTCGTGATACTGAGTTTAAATGCATTTATTTGGTTTTAAATGATTCATTGGACAATTGCCAGGTTTGTGGCCATCATTAGGCTTCAGGATTAATGGCTGCGCGGGGGTGAGTGGAGGCTGAGGGTGTTGGGTCAGACTGTGCAGGATCCCTTGCTGTGTGCAGGAGACATCTCCCAGGCTGCTGGAGCCAGCAGCCAGCTCAGCTGCACACCAGGCAGTGGGGAGAGGGGAGCTCAGGGATTCTTGGCACACTGTGATTGGTACAGAGGGTGTGAGACACGTCTGTCCTTGGGACACTGAGAGCCTGACATGGCCCCTTTTCTGCACAGGGCTGCAAGGTTCCTGCTGCATCTGGGCAGAGAAGCCCCACACCTCATGTGCCCAGGGTCACACCACCACAGCAGAGGGTGCAGGACACCAGCCCGTGCCTATGAGAGGGGGGAGAAGCCAGTCTACAAGGCAGCTTGTGGATGAGCAAGAGTCCTGCCCATGTCTTCCCAGATAGTAAATGCAGATGGAGGTTTTGAGGGAACTTGTTTTCTCTGTGGGGATAAGGAGTAAGCCGTTAAAATTTTCCTCTCAGCTCTGTTTTATATGTATGTACTTATTTTACAGTGTTAGAGAACTAAAAGCAGGAAAAACCCCAGAGCATTTTCTGCTGCCAGTGAGCCAGTGACTTACTTGTAATTAAAGAGGAGGTAAACTCATTTAGTTGTTGATTCAGGTTGGGCAGGGAGGGGTACGTTGGCTCTTTATTGCCCAGATGAGAGTTGGGTAAACCCCATTCACTCTTGTGCATAGGGAAGTCACCCTCCTATCTTCACTTAAAGTGAAAACCCAGAATCAGTACAACAAAACAGATGACATGTAGGAGAGCTCCAAGTAGATCAATTCTACTCTTTGCAGCATTAAGTTCCAATATGTTGTTTCTCCCACCCTCGGTAGGGGGGGAAGTCTGTCCTACAAATCAGAATTGGTACAAATCACAGGCTTCATCCTTGACACCACCAGGCAGCCTCCATCACTTGAGCGTCGTGGTCCAAGGGATACCCAGTAGTGCAGATAAAGATGGACAGAGCCTATTAGAGGTGAAATCCCCCCCTGCTCATCGCTGTCTTCTGGGTCAGAGGACATGCAAGTGGCAGCACTGCAAGTGGAGAAGGCTAAGGCAGAATCTGGGGTCTGGAGGGTTTATTTAAGATGCAGTCAGCACGCAGCCCTTGTGGCTTAAAAGCTCATTTATTAGCTTTGTTCCCCTGCCAGCTGTCAGTGTAATATAGGAAACCATGATTCTTCCCCTATGGACTGCAGATCCCTGGAGATCCTGCTTGTGAGAGGTTCTGGAAAGTATTGTCAGGAGGCTCAGCTCACATCACTACAACCTACTGGGAAAATATCCACCACTGAAACAGGTTGGAGATTGCTGCTGCTGCCCAATTACACTACTTCTGGTTGAGAAAAACCCCTGATGTTGGTATTTAAATGCTACTGCTCCATTTCTTCCATCCCTGTTACCACTTTCCATTGCTCTGAAAGGAGCACACCTTCCTCCTCAATGGCACACACATATTCCTGCAAGGAAGCACCTAACCAAAGACCATGCAACAGGTGGGCATGACAGATGGGGGCCAGCAAGGTAACCCTGGGATAATTAGGATTAGAGCCATAAACAGTGGTGGTGGCAGACACTATGAGAGACATCTGCATGAAAATTGCATCTTTGCTTATGAAGAGTTCATGACTTCCTGCTGTTCTCACCAAAAAAACATGTTGCTTTGACATCACAGTTGGTTGCTATGGAAATGCTGATGCTTCCAAAGATAGCACTGAGCTGGAGGGCTATAAAAAGTCCTGGAGACCCAGCTGAGTCTGTACACATTTGGGAAAGGCCAGCACAGCATTTACTTTTGGCAGTGGCACAGCAGCCCATTCATGTGACAGAATGTGACACCAGAAGTGGATGAGGGGACATCACATTACAACAGAGTGCCATGATGCTGGGGCTGGGGGGAGGGGGCATAGTTTGGAGTGGGGGGAAAGTAGAGTACTTAAACCAGTGCCACCCTGGCAGTAAAGAATAAAGCTCCCAAAGAAGTTTTAGAAAAAGGAAATGCTAGAAATGGAACTTTTCTCTTCCCTGAAAGATGCCACAGGCTTTAACAACCTTGTGAAATAGATCTCCCAGTTAATTTTAAATTTCAGTAAATATAAAATAATAGAATCATAGAATCATTTAGTTTGGAAAAAACCTTTCAAATCATTGAGTCCAACCCTTAACCCACACAGCCAAGTCCACCACTGAACCGCGTCACTAAGCTCCACATCTCCACGTCTTTTCAATCCCTCCAGGGATGGGGACTTCACCACTGCCCTGGGCAGCATGTTCCAGGCCTTGACAACCCTTTTGGGGAAGAAATTTTTCCTAATATCCAACCTAAACCGCCCCTGGTGCAACTTGAGGCTGTTTCCTCTTATCCTAGCTCTTGTTCCTTGGGAGAAGAGACCAACCCCCACCTGGCTACAACCTCCTTTTAGGGAGTTGTCAAGAGCCAGAAGGTCTCCTCTGAGCCTCCTTTTCTCCAGGCTCAACAACCCCAGGTCCCTCAGCAGCTCCTCATAGGGCTTGACCTTGCTAACAAATACTACAGCTGTTATTTAGAGCTGAGCTGCCAGCAGATCATCAGCATCATGAATACTTTTAGATCTAGTTAAAAAAAAAATAATTTCCCTTTTTGACCTTCCTTTTTCTAACCAAAAGCATTACAAAAAACAACAGCCTAAGCTTTTATGTTTCCCAGCTGTTGAGAAATGAAGAGTGATAGCCTGAGCAAAATTTATCAGGTATCCCTGCCAGGTCCCTGAAGGAGATCAGTACAAAAGCATCGCCTCCAGGAGAGAAGGACTTCACCCCAGGCCAGCCTCTCACCAGGTGTTTCTGGACACTGAGCCACACAGGCAGGCTGGACACATCCACCAGAGATGTTTCTGTGCCCAGGGGCCACACTGCTGAGATCTGCCCGTGGGCAGCAGCATGCAGGAGGTCTCTGGTGGGCTCTGCAGACTGGGTCAGGTGATAAAATGATTCCTGATGCTTTTGAAAGCAATGACCTGATCATGGTTTTTCAGATCAAAAAGGTCTGCAGAGGAGCTTCTACTACTTGGCAAATGTGCCTTTATCTGTGTATGGCTGCATTTTGGCTACTAGCTTTTTCCCTATTCCAGAAATCAAACGCAAGATTTGCTCCCACAGAGCCTAATGCCAGCAGTAGTTTCATCCTCCTTTAAAATAACCCCCCAGCTATTGATCTCAGCCAGTACAAATGGGTGCCACTTCAGCATCCACAGAGTCCCCTTACTCATGTTCTGCATCCCATCCAGAAAGCAGGATAGAGCTTTCTTCACACATCAGTTTGTTCAGCACTGAATGAAAAGACACATAAGAAGAGAAGACACTGCTCGGGCTTGCGAGCACCATCCCCAGTTTTCATAGGCAAACCCACCACACCCATCTGTATGTTCAGGAGGCTTCATTTAGCCTAGAAAAAGGCAGGGAGAGATGCTAAGCTCACAAAGGATGTTTCTGCAGTTCATACAACTGCCCTGCCTGTGATATGACTGAGCAGATACAATGGGGATGCTGCAGGGAAGCTCACCCTGGCTCGTCCCCTCCCCTTGGTTTGATGCCACAGCAATTTACCAAGGGCAGAAGTGGCTCTGCCCCCCTGCAAGTGCTAGAGAGACCTGGAGCACTCGTATGTAAGTGGAGAGCCTGGCATAAAGCAAGGAAAGAAACGAGATTAAAAACAGCTTCTTCATTTAAGAAATTGTAGCAAGTGTCAGCCTAGGATGAAATCTTGTAGCAATACCAGTAAGGGAACACAAACTGCTCCAGTGCATGTCTTTGCTGGAAACATTTTGGGACATGTGCTCTCCCTCCTCAGGGAAGGACAAATAATGCCGCTGTAGACTTGGGAAAGAAACAGCAAGAGGTTTTATTCCAAAAGCCATTGTCCAGCAGCTGAGGCAGCCCTGGACCAGCTAAAAGCCTTCTAACTTCTCACTTAAGTTTACCCCTACATAACCCAATTAAACTTGTCAGGTTTTGTGCCAACATTAGTCACTACTTTCTCTCCTCTCTGCCAATGTTTACACAGATGCAGGATTTACAGACAAGACTCATCTCTCCTCCTCTGTTCCAAGTTACCTGGCTGAACAGCCACAGCCCTTCTGATTTCTTCACTTTAGATAGAATCTTCATTTTCTGATAATCTTAGGAACCTTTTGTTGTGCATATTCATTCCAGCCTGAATTAATCCTTCTTGGGGGTGATGGTGGTGGAGCTCAAACACTGTACAGTATTGCTGATGCAATTTCAGCAGTGTTTACAGTGGCATTAATTCTGCATTCACCTGTCATCCACAATGGATTCTTTTCCTATGGCTTGTTCCTTGGGAGACGAGACCGACCCCACCTGGCTACAACCTACTTTCAGGGAGTTGTTGAGAGTGAGAAGGTCTCCCCTGAGCCTCTTTTTTCTTCAGACTCAACACCCCAGGTCCCTCAGCTGCTCCTCACAAGACACTTCCCCAGCTTCATTGCCCTTTTCTGGACAAGCTCCAGCCCCTCAATGTCCTCCTTGGAGTGAAGGGCCCAAAACTGACCCCAGGATTCAAGTATTCACATCCCATAATCAATCACACAAGCTCATCATGCCCATTTGCTGCGGCTTCTGAGCACAGTCACCCACTTTGCAGGCAGAAATGGATGTTCTTGCAGTCTTGCAGGAGAAGCTGAGAGTATTGAGAATTTAATAGTTGTGTCCTCTCCCTCCCTCCCTCTGGAAGCAAGTGCTTTGAGAGAGCAGCGTGTGGCTCTTTGTCATAGTTTCAGCAAATGCAGAGCTACACGTGGTGCTTTGCTTCCTGCACCCTTAGAAATAACTGCCCAGGGATTGTGAATCCCTCTCACTTTATGCAAGGGACCGAGATGATCCCACCCGAGAAGAAAATGAGTCACATCACTTCCTACAGAGGCAGTTTCTTTATCCCTAGTCCTGCAGAAGGCAAATGCCACTGGCAATCATTAGCCATGGATGTGCTGTCATAATGATTTGGGTGGCAGAGACAGACACACGGTTCCTTTATTATTTCTGTCTCAGAATTGCAGTGATTCATTCAGAATGAAAAATGGAGTTGCCTGATTTAAGCAGGAACCTGTCTGACTGGGGCAGAGAGAGAAATGGGTCTGAAATGAAGCTGTAAGTTGCTGTGCTTTCTTTCTCCTCCCTTTCTTCCTCCCCTCCCTGTCCTGTTGACCTATGAAGTCACACAGTGCAAGTTCATTTATTGCTTAGTCCCATTGCTGTCAAGCCTGCTTGCCTTTCAGGTGATGCACGAGATAGATGATGGCATGGCAATTTCTAGAGCCTGCCTGCTTAAGCGGGAGCAGAAGGATTGTCAGCTCAAGAGCAGAAGTGTGTGGCACCTCCCCTACCCCTGATCTGGCTGCCCTCAGCCTCCTCACCACAATGTCCAGGCCCAGCTGCCCCAGGGAAAGGTGCAGGGAACCCTGACCACTGTTAGCAGACAATTCATCTTCCTGACACAGCACTGGGCAACTCCACCTGCCCTGGCAGAAGCAAACGGCACCCTCAAGTTTGTTAAGTCCACACAAAGAAGTCCCTGAACACCCACAAAGCCAAGCATGGGGTCCCCTTTGGGGGGGAACTCCCTGCAGGTGCCCCCTACAAAGGAAGGCTCTCTCCTCCAGAGGCAGCCCCCTCCCGTGCCCACGCTGCCTGGCACCAGGAGGAGGAGGAAGGGTGTGCTGGAGATGTGAGCGGATGCTGCTTCCAGCCGAGGAAGGGCTTGTGACTCCACCCATGCACCGTCAGGCCAGGGTTTTATTCTGGAACAAAGCACTAAACTAAATGCTTCTTGTGTCCATTGTGGACTCCTGCTCCCCAAATCTTTCTCAGCTTCTCTTTGTGGCCCCTCCTGCTCTTAGATAGGTAAGTGAAGCACCTCTGGAGCTGCTAATCGAACTGAGCTCCAAACTTTGGCCAAGAAGGAGGCAGGTCCTTTTGTCTCAGAGGCATACAGGGATATCCAGAGCAGATAGAGGAAGACACATGGCTGAGCAGCCTTATGGCACTCTGATCCCAGCTAAGATAGGACTGAAGGATCCTAATTTAGGGACCTACAATCAGTTCCCTGCAGCAATCTTATCTTCACAGCAATGCAAATCCCCCACATTTACATCACCAAGTCTTTATCTTTTCGTCTTTGCTACTGATACATCATAATTAAGTTCCCTTATTTACTACAGAAGCCCCCTGGTTTTTTCCAAACTCTTCAGCAATGCAAAATACATACTGTGCTTTACGCAATGACCACATTGCTATTGCTTCTGCTAGTGTTATTTGCAAAAATCTCACCAGGCTTTACCAGTTCTCCTCTGAGAACCAGAAAGCACGTTAACTTCATCCTGCAGTTATTCTACTCCACTGTTCACAAGCTATATCCAAGATATATCCAAATATAATTCAGCAACTCAAGAGTCACAAGTTAGAGGACTCTTAATTCAGCCCCTTGGATGAGAAGTTTCTTTTTCTCCAGCTTGCTCTGTCGCAGCCATAAAGACACAAAGCTTTACAAGGGTAAATCCTAAACAGAGAACCTGCCATCACACAAGTGCTCGGTGGGACAGCTTACCAGGCAGGGCACAAAACCTTGCAGATCATTTCACCCCAGAGAGACAAATGCTCTTGTGGAGCCATTAGTCCTGTATTTCATAGTGCACAGACCCCAACATTGCAATGCTGAATGTGACCAGTGGCATTTGCTTTCAGGCCAGACACAGCTCCAGATGAACCTTTAACTAAGAATGGAAATTACACGCAAAATAAACTAACAAAATCTTCCCCCAGTTTTGTACTTAAAACCTGAAGCATGATCTGTACCTCTCTGGTCCTCCCTTGCCAGCAGCCAGATTTTAAATCCTACACTGTCCTGTCAGCAGGCAAAACTTCCCCCCTTGAATCAGATTCCCCACCCACCCCTTAAGCCTAGAACACAATACTGGAGGTACTGGGGACAAGCACTTGCCAGTGTGCTCCTATGTCATTGTTTTCCATCACTGTGCCAGGTCATATGAAAACAAAAGTAATTTTAAGTACAGTGGGTGTCACTGTTACAAAAATAGCTGAATGGGCTATTATAGGCAGAGTACTTTTTTAAAAAAAAATAAATGTGCTTTTGAGATATGCTGTAGGATGCTACTAAATTTTAGGTAATCTTCCCAATCTGAATGCGTGGGAATAGGCTCACGTGGGTTTTAAAGAGAATAAATTGCAAATGCTTTGCAGCCCACCTCCTGATGTCTCATAGACCACAGATTAACAACTGCTGTTCTATATCAAACCATACCACTTCTTAGAACCCATTTCAAATTTCCTTTCTTACTTAAAAACCTGTAAAGATAGCAACCCGTAATGGATAAAATACCATAAGCCTTCAAGTTGCTTGAGAATAATAAGTATGGCACAGTCAGTCTCTTAGGGATTTTCAGCCAATCTTGCTAATCTGCTGCGTTAGGCAACTTTTTAAGATAAGTCCAGATTGTTCAGCTTCAGACCTGATAACAAAATAATTCTGTGAATTATCCTCAGCTTCCAAATCAGTTCTCATTTTACGTGTCCTGGGCACTCAGATGTGGAGAGTTCATTTTTTCACCTTTCTCTATGATTGTGAGCGAGATGCAAGGAGCCTCCCCAGCCAGCTGATATCCAATTAACTCTGCCAGTGGTATCTATCATTTCCAGTATTGGTTGTGACTGACGGGGCTGGGCTGGGCACATATGGGTGGCTCAGGAAGATCCATTCTTACAAGCCTACTCCTGGTTGACCTGGTGATATCTGTCTCACCATATCCTACTGGCTCATCTCCTCCACCAGTCAAGTACTCAGAGAGCCCAACATAGAATCATAGAATGGTTTGGGTTGGAAGGGACCTCAAAGATCACCTAGTTCCAACTTCCCTGCCGTGGGCAGGGACCCCTCCCACTAGACCAGGATGAAGTGATGAAGCTTTGGCTCCTTCCTTAACCTGAAGCAAGCTTGCAATCTTCTTTTTTCTACCTGATTCACACTCCAGACCCATATGCTCAGAGAAGCTGAGATATAGTGGCTTATCATGGGCGTGAAATGTGTTTATGTCTTATGGATGAGGGAAAGCATTCCCTTTCAATTGTTTTAGTTTAGCTCCTTTGAGTTCACACCAAGACCTCTGTGTGCTCTTTCCCTCATCACTGTGGAGTCAATCCAGCCTATTGGTTCTTTAATTATTCATCATGTTGCACAACTTTCCTTCTAAGCCTCTTTTTTAAAACTTGCCAAAATTATGAAGCAGCATGCCCTGCAAGCACTTGATCTGCTGGTGGACTCTGTGGGCAACTTCCCACGTAGCTCGTGAGTCTGTTTAACATCCATATGTGTGGCTCCAGGTTGTCCTTCTGGTGAGGGACATACACATTTAGCTCCACACCTTAACCTTCTAACATTTTCCTGCTCTATGAATGTCAGGGTGTGCTCTCCCAGCTCGGGCACCACTCTTGCAAATAGCAGTTCTTTGCAAGTCTGTTTTTAACTCTTCCATTTTGACACGTGCCTTACCCTGACTGTGCTATTGCCAGCAAAGGGTGGCTTGTGACTCTTAAATTGTGAAATCCTTTCATCATGATACAATCCTAAAAACATCTCCTCCTCCTCGCATGAGAAATCCCTTTCCTCGCTCACTTACGCACATTTTCCTGCATTTTGTAAATGTTCTAACAGTGGCCTGGGTCTAAGCTCTACAGATTTCTTGCACCATTTGTGCTGATTGCCACACCACTGGTACTGTTTTTTGCTTTGCGTTTTTCCACCCGTCACCAAACATAATCTGGTTAACTTTTTCCTAGCCAATACAGCTACATGCACTGGGTGATATTTTCAGCACCTTTATTTTGGACTTGTATTTGCATTTCATCTTTTGACATAGAGCATTCACACTGGCCTTTCCCAGTGTCCAACTCACCAGGGTAGCTGCTCATGAACTTTTTTATTGCTCTGTCTTGTGAGCATCTGGTCAGTAAACTTTTCAATATCCTTTATTGATAGAAATAACTTAGCCCTGGACAAACCCCTTCTTCTCTACTCCTCCAGTTTAACTCCTCCTCCCAGTAACTTTCAATTTCCATCTGACACTTTTCCAGATGTCTTTGCTGTGTCCCCTGATTCTCAAGGCAGTACAGGCTCAGGAGCAGCTTTCAGTATTACCTCTTTTTCCAGGTCTCTCACATTTTGTGCTGCTGTTTTCGTGATGAGCAAGACAGGTTTCAAGATAAATCCTTCATGATGAATGAAAACTATGCATGGAATAAGGTGGGGTTTTTTTAAATGTGCTCTTCCCTAGATGCAGGCTGACTCCACAAGCTGTCCCTGTGCTCTTCTGTTTGACATTTAGCACCCTGGTGTGCTGAGAGACACATTGCACTGACCTCTTCCTGCAGCCTGCCCATGTGCCACAGCTGGATCTCTGCACAGCATTTTAGCAAACACGTGCATCTCGTGGAGTCTCCCCCACAACTTCACTAGATCCACTAAAACCTGCTCACTTCCAGAAGCCTGGACCAGGCTTGGCTGGAGTGGGGTGACTTCTGGTGGAAGTCATGACAAATTTGGAAGTTTTGCTTGGTGTCACCCATAATTTGACCCCAAAAGCTTAATTCCAAGCTGAATCTGGAAGGACTTAGGACTTACTTTCCACTCTGCTGAATGAATTATTTAAAGCACAGTAATCCAAATTAATGTGACATTCAGGATTTCTAGTAATGCAATAACATTTGAAAGTTCATAATGTATATGTCACCTTAATCCTGCTCTCCTCAAGCAGCTCCAGATTGCTGTATAACCAAATATAACCCAATATCCATTTTTCAGCAGTATTTGATAACGAAGTTGTAGGCTGACATGTTCCCAGTGCAAGCTGTTACTATTAAATGAATGTGATCCTACCTTTTCAGACTGACTCTCTGGACTGGCCTTTGCAATACTGTGCTTGGCCAGTTCACCTTATTGAGATAAATCTGCATTCACTCAGTGATGCATGGATGCCTTATAAATGAGAAAAAAATATGTTCAGCTTTGGGTCTTTTCTCTCTTGGTTGTATTAAATAAGTGTGTGTGGCAGAGGATCCGATGTACAAAACCTTCATCCAGCGCCATCCTACCCCCTGCTTAAAGTCAATATGCACGTGCCCGTGGCAAAGGGCTGCAGGAAGAATTGCTGCCATTCTGAACACAGTTTACAACATCAAAAGATTTCCACATGGCTGAAAATTTTCCCTGCTCCAGGAATCTCACCATAACACAAGCATGGATCTATCAAACCCGCTCTGCCTCTCCTTTAGCAGATTAGCATCCAAACACCAAGCGTGGAAAAATACAAGCCACTGTCAACAAAACTCAGACCTGAAGAACTAGCCTCCCTTCCCTCCTTCCTGGCCTGCAGCTGTGCTACCACTGCCTGCAACCTCCTCACATGGCACCCTGTAGCCTCAGGAGGATCAGCTGGGGTGCTAGCTTATACAAAACCCAACTGCTGAGGGGCCAGCGGGGTTTTGTGGCATCTGGTTAGTTCTGGGGCTCATCTTGTGTCTCAATTCCCTGGGAACTTCACTCTACATGATGTGGTTTCAACCCAAATGCCACCAAGTTAAACAATACTGAGGACAATCTTTTAGCCAAGCTGAGCTGGACCCTGTGGAGCTACTAGAGACCTCCTGGCACCCTTCCCAGTGGGAAAGGTTAGCTCTGAGGTGTAATCAGTTGGATGATGGCTTCTGCTTCCTGCTGTCTCACCTGCTCTGAGAGTTTCTGTTCTCCATTTACCAACCCATGTATAACACGGAGGGTCCAAAGAACATCAGTGCTGAGGCATGGAGCACTTCCAGTTTGCAAAGAGCTTCTAGATCAGTCTGTGGCAGATAAGATGTAAATATGACCCTGCATGTATACATACACATATGTATGTGCACATATACGAGTGTCTATACCCTCTCATTTATACAGCTACTTTCATCTTCAGACAATCTTCAATGAGCTAAAGGAGCATCTTCCCTTTCTAATATGCATAGAGGCATGAGCTGTATCTACAAGAATGAGTGTCCCCAGCTTAATTTCTAGATATTCATTGAAACTGAATGATTAAAACCACAGGCCTAATTTTACAGAGGCAAGTTTATGGACTCAAATGGGCAAACTTTAGAAATTCTTCCTGGGGCAGCTTAAGATACCACCACCCTTAGGTTGCTGCTCACCCTTCTGCAGCAGTAGCACACCTTGCTGAGCAGGTGGTAGAAAAGGAGAAGCTGGGTGCTCCATTTCACAGACCAGTATCTTAATTCAAACTCCCCTTTACTAGCAACTGAAGCTGAAATGTTGGACTATGAAGGAGAGGCAGGGAAACACTCCTTTGTGTGCTCCTTGGGCCATGGGCAGTCCCATCCAGCACTTGTACATTCAGAGTTAGTGCCCTCTTAAACCAAACCTGAGTCAGAACCTCATGTGGGTGCACACCCAGGAAGGGCTCAGATGAGACCCTGGAGCTCTGAGAGCAGGGTGTTTCTGGACACCAGGTTGTACCGTGATCCATTAGCACCCCAGCAGATATCCTTCAGGACAGGGGCATTTCCCCAGGCAGCATTCCTAACCTCTCTGCTATCACAGAAGAATCACACTGGGAAACTAGACAGCTGGACTTTTGCACTGACCAGCTGTGTTGCTCTGCACTCCTCTGCCACCATTTCCTCACCTCTAAACTGGGCATTTGCTGCCAGGTATACAAATTCATGCCACTCCTCATTCACTGCTCAAAGCAAAGTATTAACCAAATGGAGACACCAACAAAAGCAACAGAGCAGCTACCCTGACTTCATTCTCTCTCTTCCCTCCATATTACTGTGCTTAGTGGTCAAATTTACACACTCTTCATATTTGGAAGTGGCTCAACTGCCTTTCCCTTAAATACCACGTGTACTTTGAATTAGGTCTTAGTTGAAGAATGTTGTTAAGAAATGTAACAGCCCTGCAGAAACAAGTGCAAATCACCCAGTCCCTACCTCCCAGCCAGCGAGACAGCCATAAAAGTTTGATGAGGCTACCATAAAGCCACAGCTGCTGTAGTCCTTCTGGATGGAATTCAGTTTTGGAGATGAAATTTCAAAAATGTAAAGGCTCCATTACTGAAGGAGGACTCAGCCGCCACCAGCAGCAAAACAGGGAGGAGAGGTAATAAATTACATATACCTAATGACAAGAGTTTTGTTACTGATGAAGATCATTGGTGTAAAATGGAGTCTAAATTACATGCTAATTGCTCTTGTTAGTGCACTCCCCTAACCTGAGAGCACAAAGGGGTCAGACCATGCCAATCTGCTCCTTCACCCTGGCTTCCCACTTGCCTACTGGAAATTCAGACTCTGTGGCCAATGAGTGCTACGATTCAGGTTGTCCCCCATTCCCTGAGAGACTTTGTTTGGCAGCCTTCTGGGCTAGGGAAAATGAGCCTGTGACTCATCTCTCTTTCTGTTAATAATGTGAAGGGGACAGAGCCAAAGCACGGCTTTAAATTCAACATTTTTTAAGGCTAAGTTTTTTAGGCTTGAGTGGAAATCTAAGCTGCGATGTAAACCCAACAAGGGAGAGCTCGTGCTGTCTCCTCTGAACCTGAGCAGAAGCCCCAGTCACACCTTGGGTGTTGGCACAGTCCAGTATAAACGTGTCAAGGCCAGCTTGCCAGCAGCCCTCCCAGCCTGGCAGGAGCTGGTATTCAAGCTGTGAGGGTTCACAGTGCCCTCCACCCCCCATCTCCAAGCACCCACTATACCACATATACTGCCTGGCTCACTGTCCAGGGACCACCCAGTCCTCTACGACTTCTTGTCGCTACAGGGCTGGGCTGCATTTCAGCGAGTGCTGAGGAAAGAACCCGTGTCCCAGCTCAACCCAAAGCTCACAGAAGCCACCGAGCTTTGGTATAAACCCCAGCATTCCCATGAGCCATGACGTGTAAGACAAGTTTACAGTATCAATTTTTCCCATTTTCTCCAAGGAAGGAACACCTCTTTGCAGAGGGCATTATAACCTAAGCTGAGTATTTTGTGTGTGAGGGCCCCTAAAAAGGCAGTGAGTCACACATCCCCTTCCATCATGCTCTGCAAGATGATGTGATATGGCTCTGAGGAGTCACAAAAACATACTGGTTTTTTCCCTCTTAAAGAAAAATGTTTATTTTATTTTTCTTCCATAAAGGAGGCTCAAGCTTTGGGTCACGCTGGGTTGTGAAAAGCAAGGGGCTTTAGTTTCACAAGGCAAAACTAAATTTGGTGTGAAATGGAGAAGTTTATTGCTAACCATAAAAACATTAAATTATATTATTCAAAGCTTTTGTTTTGTCAATGAAGAGACCATTTTCCTACAAAGGTTTTCCAGATTAGGTTGATTCTGTAATTAAAAATAAAATTGTGCAGAGAAAAGTTAGTAAGTTTTCTAGAAGGACCTAGTACTATCACCGCCCTCTCTGTCAGTCAACAGCTCTTTGGCTTTGCAGTTCAGCTAAAAGTAGGATCCTATTGGCAGAGCTCGTGTTGTCTAGAAGTCTTCTAGGAACATGACTCTGATCATCTTTCTGATACTAGGCATGGGAAGCAGAAGGCTGGTTCATGCCTCTGGGCTAGATTCAGTTCAGTAATTAGCCCTGCAGGCACAGCAAATACCCCTCACACCAAGTGCTTTGGCAGAATACCCTAGAGGTGAAAAGGGACAAAACCATCCAGGCTCTGGACACCTCCAGAGAATGAGGAGTTATTGCTTAGGCCAGATGTTGTGAATGAGTCTGCACAAAGTAAGGATTGGCCATAATGTGTCCACTGGCACGATGGACATTTGCAACATTTGAATTTCTATCCTGACACCTGACTTCATGCAGCACCATTCCTGCTTCTTGTCAGGAGACAGCTAAGATCAGAATCCAAAAGGGTCAATATCTTACCTTCAACTTTGCAAGTAAAATGTTACATCATTTACAGCTTTTGTCTGCCTTTAAAGTGTTAAGTGTTCTAGCACCTAAAAAAATATGATTCCAGGGTAAACAAACTGCTGATCTGATCCCAGATATGCTCTGCTGTCCTCTCTTGGTTGGTAGGGACAGTTATCTGGGCAATTCCCTGTTTCAGCCACAAGTTACAAGACCCAATTCAGGACTCAGAGAAAGCAGCTTTGTGTCCTCTGTTAGATGGGAAGGATGGAGCTTGGCAATAATAGTGAACCTTCCTGATGGAAATTTGTGCCTCTGCCTTTCTGCATTAGCCCCCTGGGAACAATCACACTGATCTCTGAAAGCAGCAGAGCTTATAAAAGAAGAAGTAGGGGGAAGGCAAGATGATCTGGGTGGCAGAGCTGACAGTGGTGGTGGCTGTTGCTTAGGAATGCACACAGAAGCAGAATCACACAGTGTCTGGCAGTGCTTTCAAGAAAGCAACAGCTGGGGCTTTGCCACAGAGGCTTAAGAGCTGAATCCCAAGGGAAGAGGAAAGCAAAGTGCCAGCAATGCAGAAGCTCTGCTACCAAAGCTTACAGGACTCTGACAGAACCAAATCTCACAAGATGGACAGACAATCCACTGTGATGAATGAAGTCAAAGAAGTTATTTATCTCCTCAGCAAGCTGACAGTTTAGAAGCAGGCTGGGTACAAGCTCCTAAAGCTCTGATGCATTTCAGAACCACGCTGCTCCTGGCCACTGGTACCCAAAGGGAAACCAATGAACAGGGAAGGCAATGGGAAGGCACACAAGAGAAGGAAAGGAGGGAGTTCTGGCAGAGAAAAAGGAGAAAACAACAAGAAAAGTTTATGCTTAGGGACTGTGGAATTCAGAGTGTGCTTCTGGTTAGTGTGTTTCTCTGGGCACTGCAATCTGCCCGAGTGGCCATTTCCAGCCACCCTCTTTCCCTGTGTGTCTCCTACACAACAACAAGAGGAAATATGATTTGAAATCAAAGAAATTAGTGGCAAGCACAAAATTTTATTGACATTTTCTGTACGTCTCTGTGGTTTAGGAGAAGCCATAGCTTTCAGTTCTTTATCATCTATGCTGGATTACTGATTGCTAACATTTGCTGAATGTCAAATTGTATAACATGTTTTATATATTACATGCACTGTCATTCTACTTACGTTCCTAGCTTTGCTTGGTTGCTGATGTATCCAAGTGCCTCCAGCACTGCATTAAATGAAATGATTCATGTCCACCACATGCTAAGCTATCCTTCATCTTCTTTTCAAGAATTATGTGCAGTAGAATGTCTTCTATCATTCAGGTGCTTTCACATAAGTTGTAGGGGGTCTATCATGTTTTTTTGAAGGGAAGAAGTGGTTTTGTTTTCATTCTGTACATACTGCTCTGTATCAGGGTAAAGAAGCAAGCTTTTCTCTTTGTGAAGAGTCTTGTAATGGTGCTTAATCCTTGCTGGCATCCATGCTGGCTGCTGGGAAAGCTTTTTCTCTGATTTGGGAGAACCTCTCCCCTTATGATTAGTCCCAAATAAAAGTGCTGAGAAATCACACACCTACAGTCGCAGACTGCTGCTGATGACAACAGTCAAAGTATGGTTCTTCCATGGAACACTGAAGAGGGTGCAAATTCTGAACCTCCATTAAGGTCCAATTTGTTTTACAAAATCTTATGTCCTACCCCATCTGCAGGAGTCCAAGCACTTTGATGCCTGCTCTAGGTCCTCCAGAAAGCCCATCAGATTGCTCTGGACACGCAGGCAGGCAAAGTGATGGAAGGGACTGCTCCCCATCTGTAAGAGAAAGAGCACGTACAGGCAGGAGGCCCCTGGGATAAAATGCTCTCTGACAGAGTCTGAGTGCCACCAGAGGAATTCTCCAGATCCTCCCACTGCCCTCCCCATCACCCAGCACTGATATCACCACCAAGGGACATGTGTCAGATCTCCCTGACACATGGTGCTGGGCCTGGGATCTCCTGCACTGAAGCAGAAAGAAGCTGAGCCAGCCAAAGCACAGGCAGGGAATGCTGGTCCCCTTCTGAGAACGCTCACACCAGAGCTCCAAAACCAAACCAGTGCTGTTCAAACCTCAATGACCATGTTTTCAGTCTCCAGCCTGCAGAAGGACGTTCAGGGTTCAGGGAGGTGCGGGAATATAACCCAGTGAGGGCAGAGGATTCCCACAGCAGCAGAGTGGGGCTGCTAGCAAGTTCTACTGCACATGCAGGAATAGTCACTTTCAGAGTCTTATAACACAACCAAATTGAGCAGGATTTTTGCAGGGATGGCAAAAAAACCCTCTTTGACTCCAGGAATATTTCCTTGCCAAACCTCACAGTCCTGTGCCAAACCCCTAAGGTACTGATACTTCTTTCTTTTATTTTATTTTCCTTTTTTTTTTTTTTTTCCAAATAAATGTTAACATTGGCATAACTACCTACATTTTCCCAGCTAAAATAGTTCTCCAAATAACCCTGAAAGTATATGAAGAAGTCAGTCTGAACCTAGGCATGCTTTATCTCAACAAATTTAAAGCTGGAGACATTCTTCTGTGATTGAAAGGGAGGAGGCTGCCCTGGGAAGGTGTTTGGCATCTGAAATATAACTCTCAGACCTCACTCTTGCCCAAAATGAAATCTCCAAAGATGCTGGGGCAGGTATATGAAAGGCTCTAATTTTGAAAATCATTTGTACTGAAATTTTCATGAAGGAGAGGGCTCACTACAACGTTGGGGCTGGATCTTTTTGACCTCATTTCTGTGCGAACCTTGGGCAGGGATGTCCACTGACTCCCTTCTTCCTCCTTGCCCAAAGCAGCATTAGCTGGGCTTCCCCACATGGTGCCTCTTCAGCTAACACTATCAAAACTTTTCTCACTCCTGGGGGGACCAGACAGTGGGAAAAGAGGTGAAATCAAGAAGGAGGAGGGGTCTGACCATGAAGTTTCCAGAAAGAGCTGTCTTTGGAGTCCCTTCTTCTCGATAAGGCTGAACAAAAAGCACAGTGATCACTAAGCAGGGGCACTATCACAGACTCCTGAGCACACGCTAAGTAAGCCCTTTTGTAATTTTTTTTTTTTAAAAGGCAAATGGTCTGGGCAGCGTGCAGAGGGAGCTGCTCCATCCATCGGCAGCTCAGCCCGAGCACTACAGCAGGGCAACCACAGAGAGCCGAGAGAAAGGAGCGGGGAGGAGGCTCGGTCTGACTGCACAGACATTAACTCCTTCCTCCACTCCCCATCTCTCTGCAAAACTCCGGGAGGGAAGGGAAAACTCCATCCCCATCGCTCCCCCTCCTGCAGCCGCTCCTGCCCGGCACGCTGTGCCCGAGGTGGCACCTCCGGAGGTGGGACCCGCTCCTCCCGGCCTCACCCCCCGCGTCCTGCCATGGAGCGGATCACTTGCCCTGGAGGCGACAGCACCAGCCGGGTTTTCCTTTCAGCTCTCGGCAGATGCTGCTCGGTTCTATTAATTCTTTGGGCTAGTTCCCGTTTTCATTATCTCTGCCTTTGTCTTGCTGATGCCGGCTGCATCTCGGCCCCGCTGCAGCCGGGCTGTGCTGAGGGCCAGCCCCAGCCATCCCCACCCACCACGGTTTGACCCTTCTTTCCTTCAAAAGAGGATAGGGAAGCCTTTCCCGTTGTAAGGCACAACCTGGGGAGGTGAGAGGAGGATCTGGAGGTTCTGGCGTTTAGCTCTGTCCTACGTGGTCGAAGAAATGTCAGTGTAAATGAAAAAACAGCGTTCAGTTGCCCTCCCGCCCCAAGCCTGCACTTTCTGTTTGCTTTTTCCTTCCTCTGAAGGTTTTTGTTTATCCGGAAAGCTCAGGAAATTGCTGCTTTTCTTACCAATAGCCTCATACCGATGCAAACAGTGCACAAAGGAACAGCCCCTTACTCTTTTACTATGGTCTTCGCGGATTAAAAACCCAACAGCCATCCAAGACACCAAGAGCAGGAACAACCCCCCAGTTGATTGGTAACTTATTTCCACACCTCAGTTTATTAATTCACAAACAAACCATAGGCTGAAAGTGAGTCAGCAAGGGGGGGTTATTTTTTGATAGAATGGGACAAGGAAAAATCTGTCTCCTGTCTTTGTTAGACTTCCCGAGGTATCTGGGAGGGATCACCGAATCACATCATCACCACCAAACATCCCCCTTATCCATCTCCTACACCATAACTGGCCACTAATTCAAATCCAGAAGCCCAGACACTCCTGTGGGATGACCACATGTGATTTGTTGGCATCCAGTGGCCTCCCAGGGTATAGGAGCTAGACTCTGGCTCTGGCTCTGCTGATATTTGTCTGGGCTATTAGGGCAAGTGACTTCTTGGTCTCACTTTCTTCTGTCATTCTTTGTGTTGTGCACAAACAAAGCTCTGCAGAGCAGCAGTTAAAGTGTACATACGGTGCCTTCTATGACACCCTAACCCCCAGTTTCTCTCCAGGCTGTATGGTAATAATAGTAACAAACAGGAATTAGCCAAGCCATGATACCAAAAGCAACTTGAACATGCTAGAATAACTTCCAAGAGACCAAAGTTAAAAGGAAAGTAAAAATTATGTATCTTGCTTAACAGCCACAGCAACATTAAACCCATCAGTGAGTAGGAGATTTAATAACCAGGGTGTTTTCTCATTCAATAAGCAGTATGAATATGTATTAATTGGTAAGCTCAGAATAGACTTCCTTGATTGGGGCAGCGGGGGTCCAAAAGAGAGGAGGGTCAGCACTGGAGCTTCCCCCAGGTACCTTCCTCTGTAATTTTATGTAGGGTTGCCAACTATGCATTCCTGCCAATGTTTCGATAGGATTCCACTGCTAAGGGACAGTCCCACCGAATGCCTCTACCTGTCATTTCATGCATCATATCATTGAATATAATCTGACTGCACAAGGCACAATTAAAGTATGGTATGAATCTTGAGTACTGGGCATCCAGCTTTGGATTTCAACATGTGCACGTCAGCAGGTGTATGCTGGTTCCTGGAATGAATGGAAAACAAGAAAGTGCAAATATTTAACCTCCATTTTCCTGCCAATCCCACCTCTCTGTAAGAAAAGTGATGCAGAACTAGGATGGCACAGGTTGTCACTTTTTCCATACGAAAATCACAGAGGTCTCAGTGTAATGTAAGAGAAAGCTGAGAAGACATGGGGAAAACAGTAACGTTAGCAAGTAGATATCGTGAGAAAGCAAGACCTTTTCTATCCTGCCTCTGTAACCTAGCTGGAGCATCTGCTATCCACGTTGACATCAACAGTCTAGCTAAAAAGAAATGCCTCCTGGCCCTTACAGCTCCCGATGTGTTGCATCAAATGCTGTCAGTTCAAATCAAGCAGTGCTGTTTTCACCCTGCACCCTGCCTGCTGCCTGACCTGCTGCACCTCTGTGGGCAACTGCGTGGTCCCCTGGCAGAGGCTGGTGCCTCCCTGCTCCCTGGAGAGCTTGAGGGAGCAGCGTGGCTAAGCACAGAGGCACTGCAGTAAGGATCCGGCCTGCCCAGCTCTGCAGCTCTCTGAACTAGTCTCTTCCCTACAACTCTTAAAGACCACTAGCTATTCAGAACAGGAGCCTGGTGCTTCTGCAGCCACAGCAGATTTCCAGGCTCACCTGAGTATATGGGCTCAAATGAATAGCAGCAGTACTGAAAAGAAGTTGAAAGTGTCCAACTTCTGCTCTACTGTATGTTGAACGTCTCTGCAGACTGTTTTTCTGCTCCTTTGAAATAGCAACAGGCAACATTTGCAAGGTACAAATAGCTACAATCCTGTAGCAAGGATTTTTGAAGGGGATTAAAAAATCTCAAACTGTCAAGATGTAAAATTATGTCCTTTTGAAAACTGGAACAGACAAAAGGCATCCACAACACCTCTGGCCCCTGTGGCTTGCCCTCCCAATTCTTATGGTCAATGTCTTCTTGGATCTAAGACCAACACTCTTCCCCTTCACAGCTAAATGAAGTCACTGGACTGTTGCACACAAGAGATTAGATCACAGCAAATATAAATTTTCCCTCATAGCACACTGAGGATCATCTTTTACACCATGCCACATTCCTAAGGGCCACCAAATTAGTGCTCCTCGAGCTAGCAGATGCTGAGTTTCCAGGTCTTTCAGCAGGGATGTGCACAAGGGTTCAGACTGGCTACTTAAGGAAGACAAGCATGGGCCAGAAAAAACCTTTTGCTTTGGTGTGGGTTGGAAAAAAAATATTTTATCTCTTTGATTTTAGAGACCATCATCCTTTTCTAGATGATGATCTATAACATTTTAGGGCTTCACCAGTTGGACAAAATAAGGTCTACTTTGCAAAGCTCAAGCTTTCTTGAGCCAGATTCCTATGTTCACCTGGGAGATGTTGCTCATTCAAATGTCCTGCCTTATGTAGCTATTGACTTCAGCTGCAATTATGCCCTGAGGTCCATGCGGCAATGGGAATGTCTTCACAATATGTGTATTTTTTATGGGCCGGTACACCCATCTCATAGGAGGAATTCTTTGCCAGAGCATGTTTTATTACTTCTTTGTCAAGACACCCTTCACTGCAGAACAGTCCTTTGTGGGGCAGCAAAGGAGGCTTCCTTCTCTGGTAAGCACAAAACAAGTGTCTCAAAAGAAGACCTCTCTTCTCACAAGTTATTCAGGAAACCCAGGACACAGCTGCTCTGAGGAAAAACAAAAGATGGACAAAGGACAGGTTTAGGTTCCTTAAAGTGTCCTGGGGATTATATACACTACCCATGTGGAGAGATTCTAGTGAGATATGGTCGTAGAATCATAGAATATCAGGTTGGAATGGACCTCAAGGATCATCTGGTCTGACTTTTCTCAGCAAAGATATGGTCTAGATAAGATAGCCCAACACCCTGTCCATCTGATTCTTAGAAGTGTCCAATGCTGGGGACTCCATCACTTCCCTGGGGAGATTATTCCAAGGGCTGATTGTTCTCATTGTGAATAATTTTCCTCTTGTGTCTAGTCAGAATCTCCCCAGGACTAACTTGTACCCATTACCCCTCAACTTTCCATGTGACTCCTTGTAAAAAATGGAGTCTCCATTTTCCATGATGGGAAAAACCATGGAATGCCATAGCCATAGTGAGCCCATAGGACATCCTAGCAAATTCCCAGTTTAAACATAGAACTGTAGTCTCTTGACTACTTAATTTGCATTTCTTTTCCCCTTGCAATCCTTCTCTGGTTCCTAGTGCATTAATTTATCTTGTCCACAGACCTGAAGAAGCTCTAAATACTGTCTTCTCTGCCTGCTTCCTCTCAGACAGGGCATTGCCTTACTCCTGAAGACTTCAAGAGGGTGCCCAGTCAAGTAAAGGAGTGCAACTTGCACTTGCTGGGACTTGCACATACAATCACACCCTTTCAAACCACTTGGAAGGAGTGTCTCAGAGCAGGTTTTCCCACTGAGAGACGTGATCTTCCACCTGTTGGCCTCTGCCATGGAAATTAAGAAGGAATCTGTCTCAGTAGGCCATGCAAGTGTTGTGAGAAACCTTGTTCCTGCTACTGCTAAGAAAATCCTCTCCTCCTTTTCTTTTCCTTCAACCCTTCTTCCCAAATTGAAGAAACACTTCTCATTTGGCAGGTCTATTACATTTACAGACACCCTGCTGCATAAGAAAGGGTGATGCAATGAAAGACTTCTGCTGTCTCTTTCCAGAACTTCATGGTGCTAAAACCAGTAACCCACATTCGCTACGGAACACAGAAAAGCTGGGAACAACCCAGCTCAAACTGGCCATGCCATAGGAAAAACCTCACTTACTACAAAAGAAGGAAATTCTTCACTCTGAGGGTGGTGAGACACTGGCACAGGTTGCCCAGGGAAGCTGTGGATGCTCCATCACTGGATGTGTTCAAGGCCAGGCTGGATGGGACTTGGAACAACCTGGTCTAGTGGGAGGTGTCCCTGCTCATGACAGGGGGGTTGGAACTAGATGGTCTTTGAGGTCACTTCCAACCCAAACCATTCTGTGATTCTATGATCTTTCTGTAATCATTATTCCAGAATGATCTAATTGGAAAAAACAGGCAAGGAGTGTTTGTCAAGGCAAAGGAGGTTTGGATTTTAATCTTCCATCTGATTTTTGCCTGGTTTTGGCACTTGTATTCGACAGCTCTGTTGTAGTGCCTCTCTGAAGAAGGAGCTGGGTGTCCCAGTAAGCCTGTGTCAGTAGAGCTCACTAAACACTTGTGATCCTGAGCAGATGGAGAAATGCAGCTGAGGGGCATCATATGCATTCTACTCATTTCTCCTTTCCTCTTCTCCCCTAGTCTCCACTATCAAAATAAAGCTTGCTGAATCCACTGAGTTCTTCCCCATTTAAGGCCAATAACCAATTGCTTCTGTAACATTTTCTACTGCTTTATCAGTCCAGTCTTACATGACTCATGACAAAGCTTTCATCACTTTCTTCATGAGATAATTCAACAGTCTCCTAGACAACATGACAGCAGTACATGGGTCCTAAAATTAAGCAAGAGAAGCTGCATTCTAATTCCTCTGTAGAGACATCCTGTGAACAAACCTGGCTCCACAACTTTTCTCTTTGCATTTTTCAACTAACCCGAGATAGTTATCAAACCTCTGTAGTAGAGCCAAGTTCTTCTTTATCTAGTCCTTTTTCCTCATTGTCTTGTTTGAATGTAAATGTGGCTCCTGGTTAGAATCAGAAGCTGAGAGTTCATGGTGCTGTCACTAGGTAATTTTTAGTCTTGTTCCACAGCCACTGAAGTGACCAAGTATTTCAATTTAATCCAGATGCTCTCAGTTCCTTGTTGAAAGTTGCTAGGGCAGATTTGAGACATTTTTCTAATCACTCCAAGTTGCTCTCTTGTTTTCTCTCCGTGTCCCATCTAGGTCTTTCTCATCCAACAGAGCCCTTCCTCTGGCAGGGAGGACATTCCTCTGTTGGATCAGACATTATTTTTTAATATGACTGGCACATGTTCTTGTTAGATTGGAAATCAAACAAACCCAGGTAGAGAGAATTTCTAGCTGTGTAATAAATGGTCCTTGCTTAAGACAAGATTGTAGGTAATAAGCAAAGGCTTCCACAGAGCTGCAGTTGCACCTTTGTTTAGTTTACCAGTAACCATACCTCCTGCAGAGGCCTGCAGTGGCATATATACCAAGGTCCAAAGCTTAAGAGGTGGAAATCAGAAATCTTGTTACCCATGGATTTGTGATGAAGTAACATACTCAAAGTGATGACCAGGACGTGCATTCAGCATCCCTGAAATTCAGCCATGCTGAGGAACTTCAGGCCAAACTCTATTACAAAACAGGGTGAGCCATGAAGAACACAATCACCTTGAAGGTCTCCCAGGTAGAGACCCTGGGGAGCCTGGCATGTCTACACTAAAATAATGAAAGGTAGGTTCATCCTTGTCAAGAGCTGAACTGCAACTCTGTGATATATGAAGCTTGGCATTAGTTGGTAACTATTTATGCAGATAAGCAACAGTGTGCACTACATGTTAATGTGTTATAATATGGGGACTCAAATCAACAGAAGAAGGAGGCAGCAACTAGAAAGAAAAATCAGCAGAGAATTTTGACTGATAGCACCTCTCTCTCATATCTTATTTATTGCTGAAAGAAATTGTCCCAAACAGACAAATACTAATATAGACTTGTGTCATTCCTGAACTACAGAAATTTCACTTCAGTGTGATAACAAGAGTCTGTAACAGAAAATGCTAATTAGGTAGAATTTACTGAACTGCTTCGCTAAATCTGGAAGACGACTGCCCAGAATGTTGACTTTGAACCATTTCCATTGCCTTTTAAAAAATAAAACCTAGTATCTTCTTGTTTTCCCCTACTCCTGACATCCTTTTCCTCTTTAAATGGGGCCATCACTGGGAATTGCACAGATATGCACAAGGAATGCACAAAGCAAGAAAAGGTGTAATGCAAGCACGCATTTTGCCCTCCCTTTAAAACAAACTACCTAGTAAAGACAGAAAACACATCTATCTTATTTTTTAAACTTGTTATTTTAGCTCAAGATCATTAGTATTTCACCCAGTTCATTCAGAGATTCAGGAATTAGCTCATCTACAAGAGGGGAGAAGAAAATGCTGCAGATGAAGGGGAAAAAAAAGGGAGGGGAACATGAGATATGAAACATATTATCCCTCAGGCTAATATGTTACCCAATTGTGCTTTCATTAATGTTCAATATTTCTGCTTTTAACTTGCAACTTGTATGCCCTGTATTTTAAGGCATCAAATTATACTGCCATATTGAGGATTATTTAAGCAATCCCAGTAAGTAGGTCAGCCAGTAATTTACTCTTCATTTATTAGAGGATGCTAAAAGAAAGGAGCAACACCGTTATTTGTTAAATGAACAGCTGGGCCCAAATTCTTGGGGAAGAAAGAGCCATTAGTTGAGAAAGTGTTTGTTAAGATTTCTATCATAAAGACAAGCATGGCAAAGTCTTTGTTTGCCACACACGTGTGCAGGCAGCAAACACGATGAGAGCAGCCTCTTCTGCACAGCAGGTTAGATTAAGCATCAGGAGGAACAAAGCAGAGAAGAGCTCTGCATGACCCAGGGGACCAAGATGGAGGATGCAGTTGGTCTTGTGGAGCCTGATTAGACAAGGTTGGGAAAACTGTGCCAACAGTCCAGAAGCTGCCATGGAAAGAA
The DNA here is from genome assembly GCA_013401335.1 of Brachypteracias leptosomus. Lineage (NCBI taxonomy): Eukaryota > Metazoa > Chordata > Aves > Coraciiformes > Brachypteraciidae > Brachypteracias > Brachypteracias leptosomus. Next base: position 55,279 of record VYZX01032169.1, read on the forward strand.
AGAAGAGAAAAGGATCCCAGTCTAATTTCTTTATAATCACACAGAAGAATCATTCACTTATGATTTTGACATATGTAAAAGCAAAAATGATGAAGTTGTCCTTATGAAATTCTAATAGCCTTCTGGTACCAGAACTCAGGTATTTACTTGTGAACTAATCTCCAATTGCCCAGAGTTCCCACTGAGAATTCTCTCCAGTACTGTAATGATTCAAATGAATTTTAAAGAGAAGGTATTGATTTTGATGCGTGGCTGTAGGTAAATATGTAAGCCTAGCATGAAGCTTTTAAAAGACACTAAGTGAATGGCATAGAAGGGGTGAAAAGGGCAAAGATCTGGTGTTAAAGCTGTCAGATCAAAGCCCTAACACCTATCCTTCCTTCTGAGAGCAGCATCTGCAGCTCCTCCATGTGAATACTCTGTGGTGGGTTTGGATAAAGATGAGGGTAATATCCTGCCTGGGCATCATCATCCTCAAAACACTTGTCACAAGCACCTAGAATGGGCAATTGTGTCTGTTCATACTTAACATTCATAAAGGAGACAAGTCACAGAATCCCAGCATGGTGAGGGTTGGAAAGGACCTCTGGAGATCATCTCGTCCAACCCCCCTGCCAAAGTAGGGTCACCCAGGGCAGGTTGAAGAAGGCAGGCTTCCTTGAAATGGCTCCAACACTGAGGAGGGGCTGACAGAAAAACTGACAATTCCCAATTTACTTTGCTATACTAGAGGAAGACGATGGGGTCAAAACAGACAAGCAAAGCTTACCAGTGTCTTTGGCCAAAAAGTAAAGAATAAGGCTGTTAAAGAATATGTACGTCCCTTCCATGATGTCTGAGCATGTCAGTACTTCCATGGCCAAGAGGATTAGAGAGAGATGACCCAAAACAATCAGTGCTGACCCCAGGCAACCACAAAACTAATGCAGTCACCCAACTTTGTACCAGGTACACAAACTATCCAGACTCCAGAGTCAGAGGGTGTCAGGCATTGTGAGGGGTGAATCACCTTTCTTCACAATTCTCTTCTAAAATAGGAGGATTAAGGGTAGTATCATAAATAAGACTGCAAACAGCAAGAGAGCAAACAAGGATCCAGTAATCCCTTGTCTGAAAACAAGCTTGGCTCTGTGCTGCCCCCCCAAAAAGGGCACTGTCAGCCTGTCCTGTGTACCTACTGTCTCACCACAGGAGTTACAGAGACACACACAGCCCATTAATAGACTCCCTCTGCAAAGCTCTGCTTCAGAAAAGCTTTTTCTTCCAAAGAAACTGAAAATTCAAATAAGAATCATCCAATCTTACCCACAAGGTATGACAAAACTTTCCACTAGATGAACAGCTAGGCAAAGGCAGCAGGATTTTGCAAAGTGTCTGCCATACAGTATCTCTCTGATACCGTGAGTCACTAAATTACTGGTTTATGACCTCTGGAGTTTCCACTCCTTTACATAGCAGAGAGGACTATGGGCTCCAACATCCTCTAGAAGAACAACTCAGAAGTACAGCACTCAGACACTAGCTACAAAGTGCTGCTGGAAAATACACCAAAAGTAGAACCATCCCTGCTAGTCCTGCAAATACTGTACTTTAAACCAAACACATTTGGAACCTCTCTCCTATGAGGCCAGGCTGAGAGAGTTGGGGTTGTTCAGCCTGAAGAACAGAAGCCTCCTGGAAGACCTTATTGCAGCCTTCCAGTATCTGAAGGGGGCTACAAGAAAGCTGGGGAGGGACTTTTCACAAGGGCTTGTAGTGATCAGTTAAGGGTTCAGACTGGAAGAGGGGAGATTTAGGTTAGATATAAGGAAGTTCTTCACTCTGAGGGTGGTGAGACACTGGCACAGGTTGCCCAGGGAAATTGTGGATGTCCCAACACTGGAGGTGTTCAAGGCCAGGTTGGATGGGGCTTGGAGCAACCTGGTCTAGTGGGAGGTGTCCCTGCCATGGCAGGGGAATTGGACTAGATGATCTTTAAGGTCCCTTTCAAACCAGTCTATGTTTCCATGATTTTTCTGCCTTGAGTAAACAAATGCATGAGGAAAAACCAAACAGCTAAGAGATGTTTGTTCTTTTTCTTTTGTATGCCTAGTTCAAGGAATAAATGGATTGCTTCTAGACTGATGACTTCTCAGTCTTGAGGGGCCATTTGGCTTTTAAGAGCTTACAAGGACTGCAACTAGACCACTGCTGCTTGTTTGTCAAACATGGTTGTCATCTAAAGTTTTAACCCCAACACAAACCAACTGGAAGAAGAAGGCAAAAAAGTATCTGCATTTCTATGGGAATGCAGAAGGTATCACCCCAAATCTACACACAGAGCTCAGGCTCAAAGATGCAACAGTCTGGTGAGTATCACCCAGAGTGAGCAGCACCAGATGGGCAGAGCAGCGCTGAGAAGACAGTGACCAGTGGGAGAGGGCATCAGTGGGAGATGGTCTCTTTGGGGTAAGGGTGTGTGAGACTGGCCAACCCTGTCCTGCTGGCCTGCCTGCTACTCCTGGTGGATACTGGATGAAAAGGAGAAAAGCCTAGAGAACAGGTTAGTGGTTATTATGGGGTGCAATAGGCCTGGCAGGCTGGGCCATATACAGACTGCAGCTCACCAAGGGGCTGAGGCAGGACAGGATCTCCTGAGTGAGAATTTTGGAGTTCAGCATTAAGCTTCCTTTGCAACTCAAATATCACTTTGAGTAGGTTTTAACCTTTCTTTTTTTTTGTTTTAAGCATCTATATTTTAACTGAAATCATTAACCTGCTCTGTGTATCTGTACTTTTTGGACAAAAAAAAAGATGGTAGAAGCCAAGGGCATACCTTTAGCTTATATTAGGTGTTACTATGAAAACATTAAGGCCAATTTATACTATTTGACCATTCTGGAAAGAAAGCCCAAATCTATCAGGGAGCTATAATAAATAACAAGTTCTGGTTTCAGTCATGCAGTCCTTTAAAGGGGTCACTCTTATACATTTCTTGTGGAGATGAACACACTACTAAAAGCAAAAAGGGACTGGAAAAAGGATGATTCTTCTTCAGTGCTTCCCAGTTTCAGCAGAGAAGCTGTTTCAAAGTGAAGAATAAACTTGCTGTGTTTCTTGAGGCAGCTGAGGGAAACCTTCACGGTCTGCTGTCAAGGTGCACTAATCCCTCTGCATTCAGCACAACGTTGCACATGCAGCAACATCTTTGGCAGCTGGGGCTTACACACAGTGCTCTTTATCCCCAGGAACACAAGGCAGTCCTTAATGCCTGATCTCGAGCCTGGAAGCCTGTTGTGGGTACATAAGGCAGAGTCTATCAGCCTAATGAGACATTTAATAAGGCATTGCTCTTGCCCTCCAGGTCCTCAGTGAAACCAGGGCCTTCCCACTGCCTTCAACTTTCCCTAAAAGAGTCACAAGCTGCAACCACCTAGAGGGCTCTTCCCTGCCAAGTCCCCTGCCATGTCACCTACAGAGCTGAACCTGGTAGCCTTTTCTCAGGACTGAGCATTTACTAGCTGCCTGGCAGCCAGCTAATAGCTATTTTTCCAGGGTAACTGGGATGTGAGAAGGCTGCATTGATAAACAGGGCTCTGGCTCCCTGAGAGAGAACAGTCACTCTCTGCTCATAGCAGGTCAGGCTGATTTGACCTTCGTGTTGGCAGACAGCTGTTGGAGAAGCAGCTTTCTGACAGGAGGGTACAATGCACTTTTGAAAGCAGAACTACAAAAGTTCCTCTTCATGTGAAAAACCACTGACTAGAAAAGCCAGGATCTCCTTAAAAGAAAAAGGGGCTTCCCATCACTATCCAGAAGTTTCAAGGAAAGTTTCCCCTATTGTTAGGTATTCTCTTGCATTCAGGTAATAGGGGTGAGGAAGGACAGCAAGGCATAGAAAGGAGAAGCAAGATCCATTTGCTCTCTGCACATAGACACGTGCACAAGCATCTGTTCTGATCACTCCATCTATGTTCTCACTAAGCCTGAACATGGAAACTCCTTGTTTATCCCACTGCATCACTGAAGGAGTTTTTTTGTTCCCCTCCGCCTCCCCTCGGAGGCATCTTGGAGTTCTTCAAAGAAGTAAATGGGTTTGGTGCTTCAGCTACTGGCCTTCAGCTACAGACTCAGAGTCCTGAATCATGTGAGCCAGACTTGCCCTCAGCCTTGGGGCACAGGCTGCTTGTCAACACTTCATTATCTGCACACTGGGGCCTCCTCTCTCCTGCTGGTAGAACCACAGCCTCCTACAAACCTGACCCAGGCCTTCAGAACACGCAGGGATCTCAGCAAAGATGAAATTGCCACATCAGCCTTCATCTTGCAAGACCTATCATCTACGTGGCTACCGCTGTGGTTACTTCTGTCAGAAGATGGAGAAGGAATGGCAGAAAGTCTCAGCAAATGGAATAACACGTGTGGGCACGAGCTGCATTTGCAAGGGAGGAACAGTAGTCTCCAGACTATGGTGTTGATGCTCTTCCTTCTAGATGGTCTGAACAAGAATGACAATTTTTGTCTTCTGTTAATACTGAAGAAGTTTTTTCTCAGCTCAGCTAGGAAGCTGGATGCTTTCTAGCTTTTCATTCATTCTCTAAACAAAGGGCAAGGAGGAGAATGTGAAAGGCTGAATTTCAGGAGGACCTTTTACTTCATTGCAATGCACTTTTTAAACACTCTCAAGTCACACAGCAAACCTTTGGGGTAGATTTCATTAACTTACTGATAGGTACAAAGAAGAGGATTAGAAAGACAATGAATTAACAGAGGGACACAGGAAATCAGCAAAATGTTTCAGATGCAGAAAAGATTCAAGAAGCCCATGGAGGAATCTGTCATCCCAGTCCTTCCCCAAGCTCTAATGGCCCCATTCTCAGCAGGACTTTGTGCTTTCCCAATGCTTCCTCTGTGAACTGCTAGCAAAATGTTACAGCTAAGTGGGAAAGCAGACGGGCAGCTTTTGAGATTGACCAAGAGGAAGGTGTCTTCTGCAGACAGACAAAGTCAGAATCATAGGCAGGCACACCCCAAACACATTATATCCTGAATTTTGAGTTTGTCTGATCTCATCCTTCTGTCATTAAAAGTATTAGCCCCACTCACTGAGTTCAGGGCTTGGAATCCTGCCTCTTACATCTGCCCTTCTGCTGTTTCACACAAAGGCAGCAGGATGGAGACCATAAAGGAGAAAAAAACCCCAACCTTTCAAGCCAAAAAACTCTTCCTGCCACGGCAAAGCCAAATCCAGATTTGTTGGTCATTTCTCACTTGTCTGTGTTAAAAAATGCATACAGCCAAAATTTCCATCTCTGGACTTCCATTCAGCCTTGATGAACCACAGAGTCTTTCCAAAGCTGAGAACAGAGACATCAAACCACCTCCATGTAGGTCCATGACAGTAGCCAGATGGTTTTTTACGAACTTCAGTTCTAGACAGAGCTGGAAGGAGAGTGAAAAGGCCACTTCCAGTGACATATTTCAATGTGTTTTGCAGTCACAAGGAAGCAGGTCAATTATGACAGCTCCTGAAGTAGCAATAACTGAGGCAGATTTATTGCATTGCTCTTTGGAGTTCAGCAAGACTTTCCATCATATTTAAGGAAGGGATGTTATCAAAGCTGTAATTCCATTGCACTGAGATACACATTCATATCACAGGCACTCTGAGTGAAAGCCTCAAAAGTAAACACAGACAAATGACCTATTTTTCTTTCCACTCTGAGTAACCAAAGTAACTCATTATCTACCCCAGAGCAGAGCACCCCATTGCAGGGCAGCCAGAGGGGCACTACGATCACATCTTTCAAAAGCAGCTGAAGATGGAGCACCCACTTTGTGACATTTTACAGCAATCTCTAATTACAGGAGGAGCAGAACAACCACCTCTCTCCGTCAGCCCAAGCTTGGCACCTTGAATTGCTAGTGATTGGGAAAACCAAGAGGGAATTTGCCTTGGAACCTCTCTGGAGGTTTAGAGCCAATGTCCTGTACGATGCTGTGACACTCCCACCTGAGGAATCATAAGGATGGTGCAGCAAAGCTGATACTTTGCACCCAGAGAGTTGTATCACCAGAGAAACACCAAGTATATGTATTTCAACCTCAAAATCATAGTGGTTTTGCCCACATAACTGATAGTTGGTACTGTATCCAAATGCCTACCAAAAATTGTTTGGATTTTAAAGAGATTTTTTTCCAGCTTCCTTCCTTCCTGGTCCCAAAGCTCCCTCTGCAAGATGCTGGCCTACATCATAACAGAAATGCAAGAAAAAAAGATACTCAGTACTCACACATATTAAATCCTCAGCCATTTTCCTTTGTTGCAGGTGTTGATAGATCACCTCGTCCAAATTTAGTTCAGCTCATACTTTTTATGCTTCCCAAAAAACAGACAAGGGCAGAATTTATGTAATTCCTCATCCTTCCTTCCCCAAAATTAAGCTCTTGCACGATTCTGAAGTGTGTGGTCATGTGGTGGAAGACAACCTTTTGCCTTTCCAAGCAAGTCCTGAACACAGTAAGCTACATTTTGCTTGATGTGAATGCTGCAGAGATCCACTCAACTGATTTTTATTTTTTTTTGTCACTTAACAGAAATGCTCCATTTTTCTTTTTTCTATTTTTTTTTTTTTCCTAAGAGAGGAAAAATTCTTCTGCCATGGGACATGAAGTTAAAATTATAAGCACACAAGTTATTCTCCTCACTGCACCATAGCTGGGTAAAGCAGCCTCTCTGGAAACAATAGCTGGAGCTTGAGGTGTCCACAGGGAAAAGAGAACATGGTGCTTGATTTAATGCCCTTCTCCTGGGATTTCCTCTTGACAAAGTGCCTGTGTGGGTCATATCAGAGGGGATGCACGAGCCACATGTGGATCCAGTGCTCCCTCTGAGGTAACTCTTTAGTGCTGATGGAGCATAAAAGGACTGAGCATCCCATGACTTAAAGAAAAAAGCACCTGAGAACCACCTTCCATCAGGAGAAAACTGAGGACTCTGGTAGGAGAGGGAGGAAGATGAATATCCACATATCTCTCCAGTATAACCAGAAGCAGTGATGAGAAGAAATTACTGTTGGGTTCTATAATGGGATAATGAGCAGAATGGTGTCAGTGGATGAAAATCTGCAAACAAAAATATGAAACAAGCACATTTTGGAGTCCTTTTTTTTCCCCTTTTCCTGCCCTTTGGATCATTTTAAAAACAGACACTATTTTTTCCAGGTGGGAAATAATTAATACAGGTAATCATAGAATCACTTAGGTTGGAAAAGACCTTTAAGATCATTAGGTCCAACCATAACCCTACTCTACCAAGCTCACTGCTAAACCATTCCCCTAAGGACCACATGTATTATCTAGACAGACAAACACCACCTCCAGCAGCATGCTCTGCTGGAATCAGATCATGTCCATCACAATTTTCCATGATCCTGTACTTTGACAAAAAAAAACCTAAAACTTTTACAGTAACAAAGCTTCCAAGGTGAGAAGATGTGTTTGGTTTTGTTCTGCCACTTGAAACAAACCACCCCATTGCTCTTCACATGGCTGGAGACTGTTCAGCAACAGAACTGCAAGTACCATCATTTGGGATTTAGAAATCTGCAGTGGATGAATGGAACTCCTTCTTCTCTCATAACAGATGCCATCCAGGCAACCCAAAGAGACTGCAGAGCAGAACCTGGCCCACTGCTCTTTGCCATGGACCTACAGATAATAAATAGCACATTGTTTCTTTGGGTAGCCATTCAGGATTAGAGCAGCCCTAACAACTACCTCTCTTTTGCCATGTGGAGGAATCAGAGGACTGGGAGCATTAGGCAGCTCGCTCTTGTTTATGGAGCAAATCATCTCAGAAGCTGCAGAAATCATGCAGGAGCAGGGAGAAATGCTCAATGTCACAGCTCCTGGGGATCCCACAGCCTCACACCAACCTCCCCAGCTGTATGGGGAGGAAAAGCCTGGCTAGGAAAGGGGGACAAGTGAGAGATGTTGAAGCAGAGCACTCGTATGGAACCAGGAGTGTTCCCTGTTGGTATGGCAAAAGAAAGTGAAAAATCCCTGCCAATATAACAACTCTGAATGACAATGGAGCTCTGGGAAGACAGTGACAACTCATCCCTCCACAGCTTAAAACGATGGAGATAACACAACTTCTGGGTGACACTTGCCAAGCTCTCTACTTTTTTGCACAGCATCTTTCAGGTAAACTGGGTCCAAGCAGACGTGTAGAAACAAGAAAAAAAACCCCAACCAACCTAACTGCAGTTTGAAAAGGAAAGAGATGGGTTCAGATAGAATTTGAGAGGAAATAGAATGGTTTGGGTTGAAAGGGAGCTTAAAGATCATTTCATTCCAACCCTCTGCCATGGCAGGGACACCTCTCACTAGACCAGGTTGCTCAAAGCCCCATCCAGCCTGGCCCTGAACACACCCAGTGATGAGGCATCTACAACTTCCCTGGGCAACCTGTGCCAATGTCTCACCACCCTTAGAGTGAAAACCTTCTTCCTAATTTCTAATCTAAATCTCCTCTCTTCCAGTTTTTTAATTCCTCATCCCATCCCTACAAGCTTTTGTAAAAAGTCCCTCCCCCAGCTTTCTTGTAGGCCCCTTCAGATACTGGAAGGCTGCAATAAGGTCTCCCCAAAGCCTTCTCTTCTCCAGGCTGAACAAGCCCAACTCTCTCAGCCTGAAAATGAAGGAGCCTGTTTCAGAACTGACCTGGAAGTTGTAAATCATGGACAGACTGTGGTCCAGCTGGTCACCTGCTCTATGTATAGCTCCTACCCAGCTAAAGGTAAGCAAGGAGAGCCAAGCTTTCAGTTATATGCTAGTATGAATCCATCCGCAATTTAAAAAGCATCCAAAAGACATCACTTCATTCCAGAAGCAGAAAAAAAAAAGGAGGAAAAAATTACTCTTTTTTCCCCCTGGTTCTTGGTACCTTCCTGTGCATTTGCATAATATCTAACATAGCCCTGATGTCACTGGGCTTTGTCCATGACACTGTAAGAGCAACAGCAAGCTTACTGAAATTAGTAAACTCATGATGACTTCAAAGGGCTTTCCCTCAAGGCAGGGAACAGCTGCTGGAGCCTGTTTTTCTTCAAATCCTAACCTTTGTTTTCTGTACAAATATTGCCTCCCCTCTTTCTGTACCTCTTATGTAGAGACAGGTCCCTCAGAGGGATGTTGGTGAAGGAAAGCAGGAGTGAGGCAGTGTTTGTTTGGCACCACTGTTCCTCACTGAGGACAGCAACTGCAGCACTCTCCCGAGGACTGGTGAAATCTATCAACAAACAAAACTCATCTGAGAGAGCAGAGGAGGCTGGACGGGGTTTGCTGGCGTCCAAACTCGCGAGAGTTCTGTTGAGAAATTCTGCATCTTTAGCAAAAACAAGATGCAGAGTTATTTGCAAATGAACTCTGGCTGTTCCTTCCTGCTGAGCAACTCTGTGTCATTTAATTCTCAGCTGCCTTCTCCTCTCCCTCCACAACTTGCATTGCTTTTTGGAAATGTATCTCTTGCCTGAGAAACAGGATTTAGCACCATTCTAATCGCCCTCTATGTGAGGGGAAAAAGGGATGGAAAGGGGTATTGTTTCATTTGCTTCCACATTAGAAGGGTTTGATAAATCTGAGCCCTCTTCTCTCTTTTTGGTTTGGACACAGCCTGCTGTGCACAGAGACATGACTGTGGCACTGAGTGACAGAGGGTCCTGGCTCAGAAGACAACTGACATTATTGGTGTTTGATAGTGGGAAAACAAACCAACCAAGAAAAAAAGCAAGACTTAGGTAAACCTCTGCAGATATTGATTGGCTTATTTTAAAACTAAAGGAAAGGGCTGCTTGATATGCATTAGTGGAGAAAATCTGTCTTTACTCCAGGCAGGGAGCTGAGCTTCTATACTCCTCGTTTCTGCAGCGTGCCCCTGCACTAGAGCCACAGAAAAGATCCCTGCACTAATGAAGGACAACAAACCTCCATGCTTCATACACAACAACCTGCAGACCCAAAGTGAGTACAAGGATGTAATTCACTCTAGGATTTCTGCAGCTGTTAATAAATCACTCAAGCTGCACTCTGGCAGCTTATGACATCAGCAGATCCCCTCAAGTGAATTACAGCCATTAATTTACACAGAGGAGGCCATCTATCAGCTCTTATTGACCATCTGTTACCAAGAATATGGACATTTTGGGGAAATTAATAAGATTTTGATAGAAAACATCTTTGATTTGATTCCTCTGTCCATTCATTTGCAACGTTCAACTTTGGGGGTTTGTAATTGGTGGTGCAAAGTGGCTGGTGACATCAGGCAGGGGTGATGACATGTGGAGTGTGGTGGTTGGGCTCACAGTGAGTTCAGAGGCACTGTGGTGAGCAGGTAAGGCCACAGATGGGAGGGACTGATCCTCTCAAAGATGTCACAGAGGAAGATATCTACTCACTTGGTGTGCACAGGAAACAATTCTCTGTGTGCCCACGCCAACAGAAAAGGGGTGTTTGAATGTGAAACCTCTTAGCCCTTCACACAACATCATTTCCTCACAACAGTAAAAGTAATGGCTACAGAGCATCTGGTTGCTGTCAACAGCAAACGCTACCCCCAATGAAAGATCAAGCTCCTTACACCTGATGATTTACTACCCTTGTATTCCTTTCACATTTTCCTCACGCTTCTGCTTCACTGGGGGATGTTCCTGGGCTCTTAAAACCAGCAGAACTGCTGGCAGGGATCTGAGCACAGGATTTCCCATTTCAAATTCCTACCTAAGTTATAGAGAGAAGCAGAAGACGTGGTGAACTTCAAACCTTCCAGGGCACGAAGGTGCCTTGCAGCCTGAGGAGCCAGAACATGCATGACCACCCACCTTTGTCTTTGGCACACAAACACTCCCAGATGGCAGCTCAGAAACACTTACCCTGGCCCTGGGTAAAAGTGCTGCAGAATAAAAGACACCAAAAGCCCCCCAAACACCTGGGTGGCTGTGTAGAACCATCAGGAGGGGGATGGACCTTTCAGCTGTGGTGCTGTGGAGGACTCCAACCACAGCACCAGTTGTCACAGTATTTAAGTCCCATTTGCAAATAAGGAACGAATGGATGTAAAGGGACAAAGCACCATTTGCTCAGCTAGAGCTGGATCCTCTTCAGCCAGAGCTGGGTCTGGGCTCATATCTGTGGGGAGCTTTGGAAGAGCTTAGGGCTGAGGGCTGGATTCTGGCCCTGCAGCCATGGGCAGAAGCTTGGACTGATGCAGAGCCCCAGAGACTGCAACGCAGCAGCAGCTCCATCCACGCCTGCCTCAAGGCTACAGTTCAAGCTTTGCTTCTTGAGAGATGTTTTTCACAAAACCACTCATCACAAATGTTTTAATAACTCCTATTTTTCAGTGGAAGCTGGATGACCAAACCCCTTTGAGATGTTAGGGCCGTACTGTTGTGGTGTATATGGGGTGTTGAAGATGTAAAGGCCACTACTCCCAAAGTGGGAGTGTCCACAACATCAGCAAAACCCAAATCTTTACAGCTCTAAGAATCAGGAATAGTACTTTGAGAATGAAAGACTACTGGTCCTTGCCAACACAGACTGAAATAAACTCCTCCATTGCTCAGCATACGCTCGAAACCTTTCAGTCTTGTAGCATTGGAAAGAAATTATCTGTCAGAACTCACAAAATCACCACAGATATTGAGGAATGTGATTGAATGACATTCCTATGCCTTTAAAAAATAACACCATCATCACCTGCTGATAACTAATTAGAAAACAATAAAAGTTTACCATCAGAGACCTCTCATGTCCTGGTGAGGGTTGAGCCTGACACAGCAGCATTAATTTAGCAATGAAAATCAATGTTGAAATTATCTGTGGGTCTTTCGCAACACAGTATATAATTAATTTCTGAAACCACATTTAGTTGGAGCTTGTCACCATGTACCTGGTGGTTTCCAGATAAAACATGAGTACTCAAAATGAATGCAGGAAATTTATTCCTGAATTGTCGTATCAAGACTTGACCAGAGTTTGACCACCCAACATTCCTATTTTCAAAGCTGTTGTTTTATTGAATGAAAATGCTGTAACACAGAAGAAATAACAAACCCAACTGTGGTCATACTGGAAACAGTGCTTATTTTTTGTTTAACTTTTACAATTGTTACCAGAATAGCAAAGGAAATGTTTTAGATGAATGTATTCTGAAAAAAACCCAACATCCTTTCGGATGTGGCCGGGGCTGTGTCACCAGATCACCTGCTGGACTCCCCTTGGGATGTATCCAGGGGTTCTGTGAGCACAGCTTTGCCCACACCAGGGACTCACCACTGCTGCTGGAGCCATGGAAATCTCTCGTTGCCATCAGGACTGAAGCTGGCACCTCCCAGCCTAGGAATATCTAAGCTTCCAAGATGCCTGCAGCTGTTCCCATAAATAGATGGAGCGACCTGGAGCATCAATAAAACAAGATACAAATGCTGTTGCTGATGCTATCACAGTGTTGCTGTCTGCAATGCTATCAATAGTCCACCCCAATTTAAAGTAAATCTGCAAGAGGTTTAGAATTTAACTGTATTTAACTGCATTATTGAGCTGTGTTAACCTGGTTTAGCAACAGGGCATGCAGAACCTCAGCTTCAGAGGCAAATTCTTATCCAATGATAGTAAAATCAATTTAACTAGCAATGTTGGGACACGTGTCATTCCCAGGTATGTGTAATTAAAGGAAAATTAAACCCAGTTCCACGTAAAATTGTATTTTATTAAACAACTTTAGCATCCTACTGTGGTTAGGATGGAGGACTGGCTATTGGTGGCCATTGAAAGATGTTCAAGCCCTGGCACATCTTTTACTCTTCCCCAAACAATACACGGCTACCTTCAAATGTATGTGAAGAGTGTAAAAGCTCCTGGTAAACTTACAGAAAGTTGTATTTGAGGGCAGCCCGCACTGCACCAGCCCCGGACAACAAACATGAACGGCAACACGAAATATTCATAGTTAAAAATAATGAAACTTGTGAACTTGAAGCAGAACATCGTTTGCCTTCGAGTTTTCCGGCCCCTGCAGCTGCAGGAACGCTCGGCAGCTATTGCATTGGGCGGTTTTTTCCCCACAAATGCATTTAATTCGGGCGGATTCTGTTCAGGGGCATCCGCCCCCCCCGGGCCGGGCAGCAGCGAAGCACCTTTTGTTCGCCGGGGTCGTGCGGGCCGAGGAGCCCCCGGCCGGGAACACGCGTGGGGGGAACGCAGCGGCGGAGAACTGGGGGCCCAGCCCCGCCGCCCTGCCCGGGACCCGGGCGCGGAGGTGCCGCCCCGGCCCCCAGGCCGCGGGGGCCATTTTTAAATGCCTCTGTCAGGCAGCGGCAGGGGAGCAGGTGCCGGATGCCGGACTCGGGGGCTCCCCGAAGCTCTGTGGCTGAGGCCCCCGCTCCCTCAAGCGGAGCGGAGCCAAACGTCCCATCACGGAGCGCTGCCCGACCTCCTACAACCCCGCCGAGGGGCCGCCCGGCACCCAGACCCACTCGCCCCCGCGGCGGGGAGTCCCCGGCGTTTAAAGGGCAGCTCCGGCAAGAGAGATCCTTCCGCCGCGCGAGCCGGCCGGGACTTCTTCTCCGCACACACGGCCGGGCGGCCCAAGCCGCGGGGTAGCCCGGGCCTTGTTTTCGCCCAGCGGAAATCCCTCCGCCGCAGCTCCGCGCTGAGCGGTGATGGGAACTGCGGTCCGCGCCGTCCCTCCTCCGTGGGCGAGGCGCGGGGCACCGGGGGCTGGCGTCCGGGCCCTGCGCCGCCTGGTGTGAGGCGGCGGCAGGGAGAGGAGGAGGCGGGGAGCGGCGCAGGCCGCGGGGGGGGGCGGTGTTTCCCACCGAGTACGTGTATCCTTCCGCGGCGGCGGGCGTTAGCAGCCCCCGTCCGCCGTGTCCCTCCGCCGCCGGCAGCGCAGGGGCAGGCGGCGTCTACCCGGACGGGGCGAGGAGGTCGCGGACTTCACCGGCAGAAAGGAGAAGAAACTTTGGAGCGCGGCGACCGGCGCATCGGCACGCCTGGCTCGGCAGCCCGGCGAGAAGAGGGCTCCCCGCAGGGAAGAAGGAGAAGGAGGAGGAAAAAGCGGCGGCGACGGCGGCCGGTCCTCGCCGCCGCCCCGCGGGGTCTCTGCGGGGGAGCCCGGGGGACTCTTTCTCGCGGGGCTCGGCGGAGGGATCTCTAGGCGGCCGCCGCCGTCGCCTCCCCCCTGCACCGCTCGCCTCTTGGCGCCGCCATCTTGGATTTTAATCCGCCATTTTTTTTCCTCCCCCCACTCGGAATTATTTTTTATCACTATCGCCGCTTTTTTTCCCCCCTCCTTAGTTTTCCTCCCCCCTCCGCCCCTCCCTCGCTCAGTCTTCGCTTCCCCCCCTCTCCACCTTCCTCCCCTTTTTTCTCCCTCGCTTCTTTCCCTTTGATGATTCATTTTCCCCCAGCGCCGGCTGGGCCAGCGCCCGCGGGGGGCCCAGAGCGGAGGG